>CM060840.1:107552500-107810000 GCA_030762175.1 Metallyticus violacea | reverse complement strand
CTTATTTATAAGCTAAGTAGTTTATAAATTACTGTCTTTTTACCCTTTTTGTCAATTTTCACCAGTCGGTCCTATTATATCACTTCTCTACTCTTATCTTTATTAACACAGGTGCATGAATGGTTAGGATGGTTTCTTCCAGGAGCTGAAATGCCGTTACCGTTTTCTCGAGATTTAGCCGGGGGCGATTTCTATGTGTGCAGAAAGCGGAAAGCTGCTCCCGAGGAAAATGACATCTGTGCCTTGTAAGTGGAGTGGAATTTTCTTTCACGTGAAATACGTGAACTGGAGGAACATGTCACAGGCATGTAGGGGGAGAGAACTGCAGACTGAACGAATCTTTCTTTTCCTTCACTTTTATTTATTTCTGAAAACATATTTACCGAAGGAAAGGAAACGTTAATGTTGGTAAAAGATTGTTTGCTTTTCATGAGTCTGCGGTTTCCAATAAATTTATATCATGAATTTGCATTTAGGACATTGCAAGAAACCGACCTGTTCTTGCTTAAACACAGATTTCGTTAAGTAATTAGTGTTACCATATACCTCCACTTACAATTATTTCAAACAAAGGTTCAGATTTGAATATGATTCTTGTAAGTTTCCATAAAGTTTTAAATACCATGTGCTAAATAGTATTTTAGTAACAGACGTCTCTAATAGATGTAAAAATGTGACCATAGCCTTTAGCTTTAGGTGTAGTAAATGAAAAACGTTAGCACGACTCTAAAACGCTGAATCGTATATCGTGAATAAAGTAAAGCTAATATAAACCACATAATATTTTCAGGTATGTGCAAGAGATGGACAAAATAATGTGAACACCCAGTTAAAAGTAATCTATTTTCTATGTTTTTTGTTTAAATGTCAAACACTGAATATATATTTAGTTTTCGCCTTATACAACACCCCCTGCTATCGGCCTGAATCACCAGTAAGCCACTATTTGTCATCGTTTATGCTGACTATTTTACTCGTGTGACGGCATCTTAAAATGTACCAATTAAACGAAATAAAATTTTGCATTTTCACCAATCACAGCCGGATTACGGAGTGATTTTATTGAGAAAAAATATCAAATCCGTTTTATCACAAGACGTGCATATGTCTTGTGGTCAGCGTAGTCAGCTCTATGCCTGCACTCGATAATTTCTATTGATAGCAATAAAAACATGGACAATCGACAATCATAACGCAAAATGGAGGGTTCTTCAAAGCGTTTTGGTGATGCGTCAAAGTGCTAATTGATCTTATCATTAGGAATTCCAAAACACAGAATACAAAGAAAAATAGACACTGCATGTTATCTTTTATTTCTTCTTGTTCTTCTTCTTCTTCTTTTCTCAGCTGGTATTAGAAAATCGAACGGTAGCGATTGTAATATTCGACTTTAGTCCATTTCCATCTCACGATTTCTGAGTAGAATGGATATCCATAAGTATAACATTTTACACAACTGTTAATATTCTGTGTGCGAATTTCAAATATATATATAACTTTTATTCTTATTCCATTCATGAAATAGTCCGAAACACGTATTTTGCTCTTCTCTATTGGCATTTTTGACAATCGGCATTCTGGGAAGCTTTCCAGATACATTTATCGATAATCTCAGACCCTCTTGTGATATTACTTGTGACAAACAGCTATCTCACAGACTTCAAAAGAGGGTAAACTGTTGGTGCAGCCTTAACAAAGTTAGCAGGTATATCTACATCGATTGTATCTAGCGATGACAGCATTTAAAGGTTATGGAAACACTTCTTTTGCTAAATATTAGTGACAGAAATACGAAGCAAAGAGGGACAGAGAGTATTAAGACAGATTTCTGACTCTCGGAAGAAGATCACTGCTACTCAGTTAAAAATGCGGCTAAAGAACACACACAGCATCAATTAAAACAATGGGCAGCGAACAGCGTAAACAAACTACTCAAGGCAGAGCTGTTATTGCCAAACCTCTTGTAACGCAGGGGATGCTAAAAAGAGAGCTCAGTGTTGCTACAAACACAATACATGGACGATCGACTAATGAAAACATTTAATATGATCCTATGAATCAACATTTACCTCTGAACATGTTTACCCATGGAGAACAGTAACACAAGCATATAATTCGCACTGTCTTCTCCCAACAGTCAAGCATGATGGGCGGTCATATCATGGTTTCAGCAGGCTCTATTGTCACACTGAAAGGAAAGATCTATTTCAGGTAAATGTCCATTCAATGGTGCAGGCATTGTTTAACTTACAAGATGATAATGCTCCCATTCATACTGCTAGAACTGACCAAGATTAATTTGAGGGATACGAGGATGAATATTACAGTCTTCCCTGGCCTGCACAATCGAAAATTTGAATGTTATCGAGCCGTTTGATTTGTACTGGAAAGAATTAAAAGTTCATTAACCTCCTTCAGCAAAACCCATCAAAGAAAAGGGGGGGGGGGTGTTCATATTGTATTGTCCATTTCCTGTACATGACAAAGTAAATTTAAGTTTGTTAAGAGAAATTTTAAACGAGATTCACGTTGAAGGTGAGAAACATGGTTTCTTACTATTCACACACGAGAAACAAGATAAACAATATTTAGTTGAAAAATTCCTTAATTAGTTAAGGTTTTCGGCTTAGGAAAGAAATAAGTCACTAACTTTCCAGCACATTAGGAAAAACCAAATCACCTTTCTCGTTTTCCATTTTCTCTAAACATTAATCCAGTAGTCAGAATTGTAGACTTATGTGGGTAGATCCATAAGTTTTCGGTCAAATTATTTTCTAGCTATGATAAACACAAAAACTATATTTTACTTTTCAAGGGCATAAACAACGTCCAACACTTCTTCATCACACTTAAATTTCTTTCCTCGAAGGTCCTTCTTGAGTTTTGAGAAGCGAAAATAGTCACTGGGAGCTATATCTGGACTGTAGGGTGGATGGCAGATCTCCTTGAAGCCACATTTCTTCACTACTTCCTTTGCAACAAGAGCTCTGTGCACGGTGCGTTGTAGTGAAGAAGGCGCACACCACGGCTCAGCTTTCCTCGCCTTTTCTCTTTGATGGAAGCACGTAGTCTGTCAGTAGGCCAGCATAGTACTCTCCATTTACTGTGATGTTCCTCTCCTTGAAGTCAATGAAGAGTATTCCTTCACAGTCCCAAAAGATTGCGGCCATGATCTTCTTGGTTGACTGAGTGACCTTGGCCTTTAGAGGCGGCTTCGCCAGGTTTACACCACTCCATTGATTCTCTTTTGGACAAGGGATCATAGTAGAGGACCACAGTTTCATCTTCTGTAACAATGGTTGCAGAACTTCTCTCACGGAAGAACTCCAAAAAGGCCTTTATGATCCTCATGAACATGAGTCTACAAGTGTGTAAACTTAACGAAGTAGAAACCCTTTAAACTATATTGAATATAACAATTGAAAACGTAACAGGTAGGATGCCTATCTTACCTAACTGAATATTTTGTAAACCTTAAGTTTCTATTAAGCATTAATAAACATGTTCCAAGTGTATATAATTATATAAACCGAGGGTGCCAAAAATGTATACACACTTTCACAGTAGATTCTATTTTTGTTTTGCTTGAAGTGTGTATACATTTTATCATCCTCTGTGTGTATGTATAATATTATTTGTATTATGTGTTTCCACATGACAGTAGATATATTTTTTCCCATCTCACCATTAAATTATAATGGAGTGTTAACCATCATTGTTTTTAGACATTGTCTTAAAATGCGACTTATAAACACAGATAAGATGATATATATGCACAAGTTGTACTCGTGCAGAAAATGCTAAACTTCAAAGCTTATGCCCAGCAGTTTATTGCAATATTCATAAAATAGTTTCTAACAAGCTACGTACAAATAGAAATGCTTGATACAGTTCTAGACATGTATAAAGAGTTTCCAGACAAATGTTTCTTACAAGTTCCAATCGCGTATATGAAGCAAGTTGCGAACAAACGTCCAACACAAGTTGTAAATGTCAATAAATACTTCTACTGGCGTATTTCGGCGGTCTTCGCCTGCGCCCATTAAGAAAGAGACGCAATTCACATAAGAAACCGTACAACAACTTGATAAAAAATGGAAATGATAAAGTTATAACGGAAAATAAAGGGACACAAACTTTCTTGTCTAGAAGTGGAGTATTTGTAACGTCACGTTTATTAGCGAACTACTTATTAAAGAGAATTGTGAATGATATGATATGCACAGCTAGCCACAATGTTTCTTTATCATCATTTCTAGAGAAAACGCTGTGTTCATTGTAATATAGGTACAGACTGTTACTAAGCGGATCTGGGTCCCTTGAGAATGAAAGCCACTTTGCTTCTCTACCTTTTGTAGTTCGTGTTCACCAGTCTAATAATGTAAAGCGTTTAGCACACTCACTAACTTTTTGTTCCAGCTCTGCACAACAGAATTTTGTAATATCAATATTAGTAAAAAAAAGTTTTATTCTAGTTTTAAATGCGGCTCTCAATATTTAGGCTGAATTAATACAGCGTGCGCCATTTTCAATTGCACGCTATTGTTAGTCACGGATTTTTAGAGAGCTGATATTTGTGCCACATTTGAAAGATGTTTCATTTGCAAACGCACGATGTTCATTTGACTTGCATTCCATACTAACAGTCAAATAGTACTGTGCAGGTCAAGGTCATGTAATGAGGCAACCAGAAAATGCTTTGAAATGCATTACGCAATGGTACAAACATCAGCTCTCTTAAGAAATCGTGACCAACAACAGCGCACGATTTAAAATGGATCGTTTTTTCTGCCGCACTCTGTATGAAGAATTTCAAAGATACTCTAATGATAATAAACAATTAGTTATCAAAACCGTTGAGTTGATAAAAGTAGCTTACATTTCATATAAATAGTTATTTTAACTAATCCTTTATTATGACACTTCCCTGCATGACCAATAGACAATTTCATCTGCCAAAATGTGCTCTCTCGTGGATTAAATTTACATATTATATTGCTTCACGTTATATATCAACAACATGGGATATGTAATCACAACACAAAATAATTGCTAAATTTTTAAACACGAATATTGTGGTTTAGTGTAAATTGACGGATATACTAATTATGCAAAAAGGGAACAAATTAACCTGAGAGAATCAGAAACTGCACTAAATCGCTTGCTACATTTTAATTTCTTGCAAAAAATAAATGCAATTTAGATTGATAATGCATTACGTTCCGAATCCTTCCAGATGTAGAAACAGTTGAATCTAAAAGGATATTTACAGCTCCTGCGGTTTTTTTATGCCGATTCATATTATCTGACTCTGTGAGCTGCTCCTATGATCTGATCTGATCGTCTGATTATCTGATAAATCAATGCAGTTGCGCACTGCACTGTTTGCTCCTGAGGAGCGCCTTATAGATTCTGTTCAGATTAACCAAACATTGGCTTCACTAAGCCGTGGGGGTCACACAAGCACGTGCAAGTCTGGCGCCTTGCTTCAAAAATTCAAAATATACATATACTATTGGCTGGTTCAAATTCACTTGCCAACGCATGCCACCCGCTACTATTTGAAAGTTTAAGACATTTATTTACATTTGTTTAGTGTAAAGTTAACTGCACTAACAACTGGAAAGTTCATTCCCTTAAGTATTTAAAAGGTTTACCCTTGATTCATGCTCGCCAACGGAAGGTCGTTTAAGAAGTGGCTTTCACTGGTCCTCCTTGGCGTTCCGGGCTCCCTACTTTCTCTTTTGTTGACATATATTTACATATTAGAAGTAAACCTTGTGATACACGTTATACGCAATATTTATATTACTAATTACAATACACATAATATTATGCTTGGGTTTGCAACACACATATTATGTTCATATTTTGGGGGTAGGCCGCAAGGACAGTTTCAATTCACATGTGAATATGCGTCCCGTTACAAACTAGGCATATTATATGAAATAAAAAATAAATAACATTATAGTATAAAATAATTAATACAATAATTCAAAGAACGAGTCTTCGCAAAAATAGATAAATGCATCATTACGAATTCAAACCTATTGATTTGAGCAGTAGTTACATTATATAAAACAGAAAAGTTGCTTTTTCATTGTAAAAATATCTCATTGCCATAGTACTGGTTTGGAAATTCATGGTGAGTACGAAGAACAAGATTCACTTATCCTACAACCACTCTCTTTATTCACGTAGATTGTGTTTTTTTGACACCATGTTTACTTTATGATGCATGTGAGCTATTTATTCTCGTAAAAAGGAAGAACGTAAGTTTATATACAAAAACCCAATTTCCCGTTCCTCGTAAAAAAAAAAAAAAAAAAAAAAAAAAAAAAAAAAAAAATTTACAAAGGAAGAAAAAAGAAAAGAAAATGGCTAATATTTTGTGTCATCTCATGATTTTCTATTAATGCCATCAACATTAGGTCATGGAGTTCACCAACTTTCTAAAATAATTGTGGTCCTGTCCTTGTGACTGCCAAGTTTGCCAGAGCTGCCAGGTATTTGTTTACCCGAAACCTTGAGCACGTCTCCTGTTGATTTGTTCTGTTGGGTTCACATCTGGTGATTTCTGTCTGAGTGTTCCGATGTAAGGATCGAGTGATTGTACTAATGGAATGTAATTATCCCTCGGGTTAACGTTCTTGGGCTGACGGAAGAATATGTTCTAGGATCCCCGTATAGGATCTACTGTTCAGCCTTGCACAAACGCGTTAACCTGCTTACTGCATCCTGAAATATTCACGCCCAACATTTGGTAATAGTAGTAGTAGTAGTAGTAATAGCAGTAGTACTAATAGTAGTAGTAATAGTAGTAGTAGTAATAGTAGTAGTAATAATAGTAGTAGTAGTAATAGTAGTAGTAGTAGTAATAGTAGTAGTAATAGTAATAGTACTAATAGTAATAGTAGTAGTAATAGTAGTAGTAATAGTAATAGTAGTAGTAGTAATAGTAATAGTAGTAGTAGTAATAGTAATAGTAGTAGTAATAGTAATAGTAGTAGTAATAGTAATTAGTAATAGTAGTAATTAGTAATAGTAGTAATTAGTAATAGTAGTAATAGTAGTAATAGTAGTAGTAGTAATAGTAATTAGTAATAGTAGTAGTAGTAATAGTAGTAGTAGTAGTAGTAATAGTAATAGTAGTAGTAGTGTTAGTAATAGTAATAGTAATAGTAGTAGTAATAGTAGTAGTAGTAGTAATAGTAATAGTAATAGTAATAGTAGTAGTAGTAGTAATATTAGTAGTAGTAATAGTAGTAGTAGTAATAGTAGTGGTAATAGTAGTTGTAATAGTAGTAGTAATAGTAGTAGTAGTAATAGTAGTAATAATAGTAGTAGTAGTAATAGTAGTAGTAATAGTAGTAGTAGTAATAGTAGTAGTAATAGTAGTAATAGTAGTAATAGTAGTAGTAATAGTAGTAGTAGTAATAGTAGTAGTTGTAGTAGTAATAGTAGTAGTAATAGTAGTAGTAATAGTAGTAGTAACAGTAATAGTAGTAGTAGTAATAGTAGTAGTAGTAGTAATAGTAGTAGTAATAGTAGTAGTAGTAATAGTAATAGTAGTAGTAGTAATAGTAGTAGTAATAGTAATAGTAGTAGTAGTAATAGTAATTAGTAATAGTAGTAGTAGTAGTAATAGTAATAGTAGTAGTAGTAATAGTAATTAGTAATAGTAGTAGTAGTAATAGTAGTAGTAGTAGTAATAGTAATAGTAGTAGTAGTGTTAGTAATTAGTAATAGTAGTAGTAGTAGTAATAGTAATAGTAGTAGTAGTAATAGTAATAGTAGTAGTAATAGTAATAGTAGTAGTAGTAATAGTAGTAGTAATAGTAATTAGTAATAGTAGTAGTAATAGTAATTAGTAATAGTAATAGTAATAGTAATAGTAATAGTAGTAGTAATAGTAATAGTAGTAGTAATAGTAATAGTAGTAGTAATAGTAATTAGTAATAGTAGTAGTAGTAATAGTAATTAGTAGTAGTAGTAGTAGTAGTAGTAGTAGTAGTAGTAGTAGTAGTAGTAGTAATAGTAGCAGCAGCAGCAGTAAACCGTTCATGCTCTTGTAAAATACATAATTTTTTAAACAATTCTAACAAAGAAAACAATAACAAGAATGCGTACACACACACGAAACAGACATACAACAATTCTGATATTTATATAATTGTTTCATATTATTTATGTACAATGTTTATACAAATGTCTTGTCCCTAAAACTAGTACTTCATTGAAGAAAAAGCTCAAGGTTAGCCAGTTATGTCTATTTATAATTAAGTTTCAACATGCCTGCCCCCTCCTACTGGAAGTCAAAAATGAATCCCTGAGAAATTTTATCCAGCATCCTTAGCCAAAATGTGTACCCAGTCTTCTGGTTCCGAGCTTAATGGGCAAATTCTCCTGCAGTTCTCGTCAACAACTTTGCTTACCTTCCAGCCTCCCAGTTTAAGCCATGCTAATCCCGATCTGTTTTATTTGGCCACTCCTTGCACGAGTGGCCAAATAGCGAGTCCCACTTGTTCTGTAAAAAGTCACTTCCTTAACTGTTGCACATTATACACCGAGGTTCATCATCCTTGTTACTGTTGCAAACTCGAAAATAAGACAAAGTTGTGCACTTAACAGCCGTTCATAAAGAAAGGGGGTTTCTTTTGACCTCTTATGTTTGCATCCTCTGTAGAGACACGGGGACAACCTATACTCTTCCTCGCAGCAGGGTATCATTTTTTTCAATGAAGTTTCGCCTATCTCCTTGTAGTGGACGATGGGACACCACGAATATTCGTGCGAGTGACCGTATAGCTCCCGTGAAATAAGATTGAGAGCAGCAGCACGTATATCATCCGCTCTGCTATTGCCAGAAAATGATGTAAGGAAAGAAGAATGATGGGGGACTTCGATAGGCAATAAACGGAACTGAACATAAATCTGTAAAAATGAGAAAAATAAATAAAGACAAAGACTGAAAGAAAAAGATTCACATCACCAATGTTTGGAAGTGTAGCCATTATATAAGATTTGATTTTTCTGTTAATCTTTGTCTTTATTTATTTTTGTCAATTTTACAGACTTATGCTCAGTTCCATTTATTGCCTATTGCTCCTCGCTCCGCTTGCCATACAACATCCCACAAGATATATGCGTGTGCGTGCTGTATATATATATATATATATATATATTGTGACGCATCGCGTGCTTATTTATACCTTCGAACTCCTCCCCCAGGGCTGTTGAATATAAATCAACAAAATAACAGAATTATTCCCGAGAAATTGTTGCTACTGAAGCGTGGGCAACAAAACCGAAGCGAACAATAATCAATCTACCAAACAGCTTCGTAACGAAACATTAAGAAAGCATCTCAACATGTAACAAAAATTTAGAAAACAAAGAAAACTGGATCTATCATAGTGAAGACAGACAAAGCTGTGTTGAAGAGAAAAGCAAGAAGCATTTAAGTTTATTATTTAAATTAGGATGATAATTTGAAGAATTTAAATAGGACAGATTATGCACATTTTGAGTGCCATAATTTCAGAGAGAATCATCTGCACACAAACATGTTTTTAGAAGAAAACGCAATGCTCAGAAGGCGCTTAATCCGATGTCCCGCAATCATTTGTTTATAATTTTATTTCCACTATATTTATTCTTTACAGGGTACTTAAGTTCTGTTTTAGAAGTGAAACGAATCTCTTAGATAAATAAAACTGACAAGAAAGGGAGTGAAAGCGTGTTTCCATTTATTCAGAATTTAATTCAAATATTCGAGTTGAAGAGTGTTGACAGTGAAGACTTTTGTGCTAAATGAGCTTTGAGACAAGAATTATAAAAATTTTTGAGAGGTTTTAGGGGTGGTCGGATATAAGCGACATTCACAATCTTGTTCTATGTAAATGTCGAACCTGTGCCTTCAGCTAAGAGCAATAGCATTGGCCAAGGCGTTGGGGAGTAACGCCGTTATAAGGGAAGGAATTAAATTATTTTCTGCTACTTCCATAAGAAGAAAGAAGAAAGATTTATTTCCCCAGTTTCAGTATTGATTTCATTAGGAAAGAGAAAAAACCAGCAGGAAATTAATCACGAAGAGAAACGGGACTTGGTAAATGCAATTGGGTGAAATAATTTAACAGACTTAGAGCAGTAATTTGCCGCCATTTAATAACCATTCCAGATCAAACAGCGCCGTATTTTTTCAGTACATCTAGAAGTGGCTACCCCAGGCGTAAAATCTTCCTTTGGTAACTGAGAGATATTCACTGGCTAGGCGGTATTTATCAAACGTTGCTTTTAATGAATAGCCTGGTTCATTTAGAACAAACACTGTAGTGTAGTGTTTGCTGTAGCCCCAGATTTCAGCATTGCGTGCTTCTTTTCTCTATAATGGAATAATGTGCACGATGAGCAGCTCTTACTTACAACACTTACTGAAAATGAAACTATTCGTTTTATTATTTCCATTATGACGTTTACAGGAAATTTAGGGGAAAGTGGCTAGTATCTGTGCAGTGTGCCCACCCCCACCCCCCCACGGATGACCGAGATCGTTAAGGCGCGGACTCGTGAGCGGTAGGTCTGGGTTCCAATACCGCCAGGACCGTCCTCCCTGACTAAGGTTTTTCCAGGCTTTCCTCAGTACTCACAAATGGCAAATGCCGCGGAGGTACCTAAATTTAGGCCTGGAAGTTTTCTACCGTTAAAAAACTCCCAATTTATCATTTCATCTCATATATCATCAGTGTCCACCGGCTGTGGTGCCTCAGTAGTAAAAACGGGTGATAGACACCATTGAAAAAACTGGTGGTCGAGGTCGTTAAGGCGCGGAATCGTGAGCGGGAGATCTGGGGTTTGAATCCCACCAGGACCGTCCTCCCTGACTTAGGTTTTCCTCAGTCCTCATAAATGGAAAATGCCAAGTGAATTCCATGTACTACTGTGACGTTTTGCGACGGCTCTGTGAAAATGTGCGGAGACAATGGTCCGAACTTTGGCGACAAGGGAACTGGCTGTTGCATCACGATAATGTGCCCTGTCACAATTCCTTGTTCACCAGGAGCTTTTTGACGAAAAACAACATGACAGTTATCTCCCACCCGCCGTACTCGCCTAATTTGGCACCCTGCGACTTCGTTCTCTTCCCCAAACTGAAAATCAAGTTGAAAGGAGTCGGTTCGACACAATTGAGAGGATTCAAGAAGAAACGTTATTCGTGCTAAACAACCAAAAAGAACATGACTTCCAAGATGCACTTGGAAAATGGCAGAATCGCTGGGACCGGTGTATACGTGTGCAAGAGAACTACTTCGAGGGTGATGGCGTTCATTGGTCTCAAAGTAAGTTTTTGACCAGATGGCAACAGTCTCGAATATTCTGGATACCACCTCTGGAGATATATATGGAAAACTTATTGTGTTAAAAGCAAAAACGTATGCCTTTTCCTCTTTGGTTATTATTTACTTTACGCGTTATATTGCTACATTACAGTTTAACTATTAATATGCATCCCAGAAAGTTATTTTTGGTCATATAACTGCTGGTTTCCGTGCGCTACGACTGTTCTATCCCCGTGCATTTGTTGCACGCTAGGGTTCGGCTCTTTCCGTTGCCGTTCGTGGAAGGAGGCGTGACTGCATGCAATGTTTCGTCGGTCTGTACGGGTATCTCCAAGGGTGTCAAATGTGCTTAGCATCGTTGGTGCACCGCCACGGGTGGCCGAGGTCGTTAAGGCATGGACTCGTGAGCGGGAGGTCTGCGGTTCGAATCCCGCCAGGACCGTCCTCCCTGACTGGGGTTTTTTCCAGGTTTTCCTCAGTCTTCATAACTGGCAAATGCCGGGGAGGTACCTAAACTTAGGCTTGGAACGCTTCCTTCCTTAAAAAAAAAAAAAAATCCTTTCCCAATATATCATTTCATCTCATGTATCATCAGTGTCCACCGCCTGTGGTGCCTCTGTAGTAAAAACGGGCGTTAAACACTACTCAAAAAAAAAAAAAAAAATCGTTGGTGCATTGCATAACAGACATCATTCCTATACATTCTCCATTCGACAATAGATTTCGACTCCATTAACACTTTCTGCTTTGTGGTTCTGGCGAGCATATTGAAAACTGTGCTAATCCATACACTTGTAAACTTTAAAACAGAACACTGCATCTACTTCCAATACCAACTTCTTCCTCACACATATGAGAGTGTTATCTAATTAAGCACACATAAAACTTTGTTACTGCAAAAGTTATACTTTTATTTGAGCAACGCGTGTATATCAGAGTATTTTAAGCATTCTATTTTTTGCGGGAGTTTAAAACAATAACTCGTAGGACAACTCCGTGCTACACTCTTTAACGAACGAGAGTACATGCTCGCTCAGTCAGTGGCAATAAGATATTTTTACGAGTGCAATAGAATGGAACACTCTTTGAAGTTTTCAGGAAATTATTTTAATTCGCTCATCCAGGTAGAGAAGAGGCGTGTTAAATCTGTTTGCTGATGCTCACAAAATGTTCATGCATGTAATGGAATCGCCTTATAATATAAAAACGCAACTCCACACCTTTCGTTTATACGCTGAGGTAACACTCTCTGGTTTTTAGCGACGTTTCGGCAGCCTTAAATGATCTAGATCGGCAGGTATGACGTCATTCCACAGTGCTGACATGCTATGTAAACAAGTAACTTTTCATTCAGAGCACGACGAGAGCGAAAAACTGCTGGTAGATCAGAACTAACAGTCGCGACCATTTGATCACTCATATCACATAATGGTTAAGTTTAATCTGCGATAAGTGCACTAATTGCAGCTTAAATTGTTTTTTCCAGTGTCAATAAAAACATTCAGTTGCTGTACTATGAGATATGGAACTGAATATTTCTATTATTATTAATTTAAAAAAAAAAACTATGTTTTTAACATTTCCGCTGCAAAATAACACAATGTTTTTACACTAATAACAAACTGGTACTTAATGAATATGAACATTGGTATTAAAAATGTTAAGCCATTAAGGTCAATTTGTTAAATTTAATCTTATCTTAACACTTTATAGTAAAGTAATCACTTATGCTCTTTTAAAATCCCGGTTCATTCCAGCAAACAAAACTTTCCAATGCAAACCTAAAACTTCTAATAAGAACTTCATTAACTTTGTTACTACTTACGTGCCTGGAATTGAAAGCATCAGACCTATTTTGAAAGAATGTCATGATAATTTGTTAATGCACTCATCTTTAAATGATTTTTATAAATTTGTACCCCGCCTTACTTTCAGAACACCCCCTAACCTTAAAAGTATATTTCGCCGAAACCTATCTCCTCCGAATTTACCACGTCCCTTTGCTGGCTCATATCCTTGCCAACGTCCTAAATGTAAAACCTGTGCGCTAATTATGCCGTGTCATTCATTCCACAGCCCTAATTTATCCAGAGAATTTAACATTTCTTCATTTGCTACCTGTTCTTCTAAGAATGTCGTATATATGTTATCTTGTAAGCTTTGCAAATCATTTTATATTGGTTTGACTTCTACTGATGTTTCGCTACGTATGAACAATCATAGACGTTCTGTTAAAACCAAGTCTCCCTTGGTTGCCGGTTGCCCAACATACCGTCTCACTGTGAGAATTTTGATAATGCTTTTAATTCAACACTTTTTGGTGGGTTACCGACGAAAGTCTACTCTTGTTGTTTGTTTAATCTGTTTCTATGCATTACTTTCACTACGTTCACTTGTCTTCTTGTCTGCCTAAAAAGAACACAGCTGTTCGAAATATTGCGATACTAAATCTGTTACTTTTAGTGTTTTATTCTTTTACTGCTTATCTAGTTAAATCATTTATTTTTAATGCATAAGTTCTGGCAAGTCATCTGAAAAATTTAGTTCCTCTAGATAGTGCAATAATTATAGTTGCTCCAAACAGATATTGTCTCGTCCAATCATTCATACAAGCCTTTAACTAAAAGACCAATGGTTATGTACCTTCGCACAATCATCCTGCTAAATGGGAAGTTACACAGTTTTACAGTCTATCCAATAAGCACTGTCACTGCGTCGTATCGATTTTGGCAGAATTGGCTGCTGTGTGCCTGCAGGCGTGATTTGACTTGTTGCACTGTGCGCGAGCTGAGTTTCAGCAGTGAAGGTGCAGGGTTCAAATATTGATATTTGAAAGAACGCCTTTTTTCTGGTACGGCAGAGAGAAATAATATTTATTCTGTGACATTTATTAATATAATATCCTAATTTTGTAAATTACTTATTACTATAAGAATTTAGTTTATTTAGCATAATTACATTAATATGAACTGACAAGCATAAGGATTAGATGATATACTTAAATAAAAAAGAAAGACACAAAATAGGACTAGTTCTGTAGCAATATGTACACAATAAATAAAGATTAAACTCCCTTATAGGACGGTATGGTGAATGCGGTAGTTCACTTGAGATCCCATGTATTTCCCATCGACTGGACAGGTTTGCCCAGTTAACAATCAGCTGGATGAAAGTAATATCAGGATCATACGCCAGAGTATGAAAAGTAAATCAAGACTGTGAGGTCAACTATAGCGTACGGGGCCGAAATTTGGGGGTGGGAAAACACCGAGGAACTGAATCAAGTACTCATTTCCTAAAATGGAGGGGTACAGAAAATTGTGGAGTTTGGTATTTCTAACGAAAGTGTGAATTTAAAAATAACAATTAAACACTGGTTAAGAATAATACGGGGAATACAGTTCTTCTTTAAGCAGTTTGTCTAAAGGAACAAATACGGGATGAGCATCAAAAACAAGGAAAGGCTTAGACAAAATTGTATTAGGGTATATTTGGTTAAGGAGAGAGGACATTACACGAAACATTTGGAAAATAGTAACAGAGTTTGCGAGATATAGAGAGACAAAATATTGAGTCTCAATGCGCAGAAAAAGTATCGCTTAACCTGCAGGCTCAAATACATCCGGTATGGAAGAGGGGACATTATTTACATATATATGGCAGGGAAGAAAGAAGAGGTATCTCATGGTTCAGATTGGGGGCTTGGAAAGGAAACAGAACAGTTAACACTCTCGGGGAAAGGATTTGCCCATTGTGCGGAGAAAGCGATATCTGGAGGCATATTTTGGCAGAATGCAGGGAAACGGGGATTTTAAGAAATGAGCATTTATCACCGCAATTTCTGAATTCCAATAGAAATTTGAACATTTGCCGGGAGTGTTGGTGCATGCGAAATATTTCTAGAGAAGACCCGACAAAGGAGGTGAATGGCTATAATGAAGAGGGTGGAGTTGGAGAAGAGGTGTGGGTAAATGGAAAGGGAGGCTCAAGAGTAAGGGTTGCATTCATATTGTATTTGTATATAAAATTACTAATCGAAAACGTAAATATATTGATGTGTTTGTATATTTATATGTGTGCGTGTTTGTGTGTATGGCAATTTTGATTGTTATTTGGTTTGGAAATCACTAAATAGCAATATGGGCACTTCTCTGTATATTGAAGAGCTGTAGTAGTCAGCCTTGAGGCACTTCTTTGCTTTAAGAACTAAAATTGCCGCACCTTGTTATTGTATCAGCACTGAGTTTGCTTATAGTCAGGAAAAAGGGACAAGTTAATACATATATCGATAACAGACTTTAGAACTGAGGTTTTCAACCTATGGTACGCGTAACATTGACGGTACGTGAGTTACTGCCTAATGGTACGTAAACATTTTTGAAAATAGATCAATCACGTTTGTTTTACAAACAATAAATAGTTTACAGTTCTATGTAACTAAACGGAAACAATAGATTTTACATTATCATAAAAACTTTTGTATAATATTCTATAAAAATAGTACGGAAGTTCAGTTTCAATCCTACAACAATGAAAGAGCGCAACTCAAATATATTATTTCATCAGACAACAATGGGATACTTTTTTCGTTTGTTTAGCTGCAAGACAGTTAAGAAAGCAGGGCGTTGCGGCTCTTAATAAAAGCCTAAAACTTGATAACATAAATCAATATTGGAAACACATCTTCCTTTCCATTGTTGGATGCTTTTTAAGTGAAAATGAAATTCCTCTGTATTCTGTATGGAAGTAGTACCCTGGGATTTCAATGTGTACTTCCCTGAAAACCTGCATTCAGAATTTTCTATTGTAGACACCTTATCTCAACTCTTTCCGAGAAAAACGACTTGATTGACGTAAGTATCAGGCAAATGATCAAGAAAATGCATTTAACAGACTTCTGGTTGGCAAGGAAAGATGAATATCCAATGATCTCAGAAAAACGTGACATTTTTATTGATGTTTGTAACACCTTTGTGAATGTGAATTTTCTTCTCTAATTTATATATATATATATATATACATATATATGTAAACAAGTACAGAAATAAGTTGAATACCAACCCCGATTTAAGATTAACTATGTTTAGCTAAACACGTTTATATTATTTGTTAAAATGAATATATTTTGTGCTATTAATTTTTAAGAGCTTAGCTTTAGGAAATATTAACTATAAATAAATTGTGTTATTGATATTGAAGTCTTTTGGATTAATTTTATTAATATTTTGGATTTGCATATTAATGATTTTAGCTAGAAATTCTATTCACAACCTTCGCACTAAAACAAAAATGAGTCAGAAATTAGTTAAATTTGTAAAGTTTTTGCTGATTGTAAGTATATATATATATATATTGCGTGTGTGTTTATTATAGTTCTTTATGTATTCATTCACTGTTTAACCTTAACAAAATTAATTTTAAAACATTTCACAGAACAATCCATTGAATGGAAATAGATTGAACAGTTTGTTCTTCAATGCATATCTAATTTGAAATACTACATACAATAAACCATTTCCTTCCTAAAATTTGCTTACTGGTATATCCTGCGCAGGATGTAATGGTATGTCACTGGAAACGGTTGGGACCCCTTCTTTAGAGGATCTCAGAATTTGTATTGCTTAAGATTTATCATGTAGCATGCACCTTTTAGTTACAATGCTTTCAAAACACTTTAACTTAACGTGTTTGTTTTTCACTGTTCATATTATCAACATTCTATGCGCGGTAAAGATAAAGGGCAGTAAGTGTTTGTTTTGTTAAATGGCTGGCAAAATAGCTTTCTGCTTATATTCGGCGTGAATCCCAAACACAACTCATGTGGCTCTGTTGGGGGGAGGTGTTGTGTTAATCTGTGTGCTGTACATCATAGTATTTTATATGCCTGAGAAGATATACCCGTTTCTTTTTCGTACACTACAAAACTGATTTTAAATCTGTTCATTTACAGCATATTTTCTTGTCTATGGTAAATACTGACATATTTTAGAAGACGAAGAATGGCAAAAAATGCTACTACATAACTTGTATAAATAATTCTCAGGAGAGGGTGTTTTTGGAGGGATATCACTCACTGGAGGAAGCTAATGCAGATTTCATACTGTTAATGTAATACATTCAATGTCGATAGTTGAAACTTTAGTTTTGAAAGTTCTGCCGTAGTATTTAGTGGCAAACATTGGGATTAGATTATGCAAAGGTAGACTTCTTAGGGGGTGAACATCATCAGTGTTACCTACATATATTTTTTATAAACTTGTACCAACTTTACGGTCTTCTGTGAGAGAAGAATTTCTCTGCCAGCCGTCCGTGACAAATGCACGTCTGTTCCAAATTCATTATATCATTTGATTGTTGCACATATGTTCCAGTTTCTCCAAAGATATTCAGAGATACTTCTAAATTTTACATTGATTTAATTTGTACTGAACAGTCATAGGCGTTCTGGTAAAATCAAGTCTCCCTTGCCGGTAGCCCAGTATGCCTAGTCTCATTGTAAGGATTTTGTTAATGCTTTTAATTTTAGACTTATTGATGCGTTACTGACTCGTGTCCCTGTAGGTTACCTAACAGATACAGAAATAGCAACAATAAGTTAACATAAAGTGCGTACAGAGCCGGGTTTAAATCTGTTAAATGTGCTAATATTCCTCTTTCTACTTTGTTATTATTTATTTAAAACGTTTTATTATTAATATATTTCTCTTTCTTATCTTTTATCCCCGCCACTTTCTCCTTGTTACTTGTTTATCTGTTTCTACGCATTAGTCCAAAAGTACTGTATTTGTCTCAGAGATACATGTCAATAGTATGGTTTAAGGACTAGGCTATCTTTCATTGTATTTCCATCTTTTACCCAAAACCAACAGTGCGGGTTTGTGAATACTTTCTCCACAGAAATGAGGAGAGATTATGCGTTATCAGAGCCCCTCCAGATTCCAAGGATTTGTCAATTTATATGAAACAAATGACTATAAAGAAAGAGGAAAATCCTGACCTCGGTCAGAAACTTAGGCAACAATTGATGCTCAGGATGAAGTCCTTGTGGCAATAGTTCTTTCCTTCTATGCTAAAATAATTCTTTAGGAAATGGAATTGCTGGCATTCAGGAATTATGCGTTAAAGTCTTCCCTCCTTATAAATTTACTAATACTTCATATGTAACGTTTATGCCAATTTCGAGGAATATTCTGAGCAATAGCGCCCAGAGTCTAAAACAGACATGTTGGCTGTACTTAAGAATATAAAATAAAACCAAATAAAATACTTCTCTTGGTTAGAAACGACCACAAATTGATGTGATATCCAGAAAAGCCTGATATAATCGATTGGAACTGCAATGATGTTACGAGCTATTTTAAGTTTTTACAAAAACTAGGAAGGAATAAACATACGTTGAAACAAATTGGTTTATTGCTTTTCAAAATATTTGCCTTTAAGATTTCTACACTTCTGCATGCTCCAAACAATTTTGCGAAACTTTTATCCACTCTGAAATTGGTATCTCAAAGTTAGGTTTTTAAAGGCTTCAACAACTTCTTGAGGTGCTAAAAATTGCTGCCAAAGCATTTTTTGTTTGAAATTCTGTAATATAAAGAAGTCGTTAGGCAATAAATCAGGTGAGACATTAATTCGATGTCTCTCCCCTCCAAATAATCAATTGGTTGACGTGCTGTGTGAGAGCTCGCTTTCTCTTTCGATTGTTTTTCCTGATTTCGTCAATGAATTCTGGCAAACAAAGTGTTGTACACCACTCAACATTAACGTTTCTTCGATCCCCTAAAGGAATTGTTGCGACATGTGCAGTACAAGCGAAGAAACAAACGCTCATTTTCTTGGAAGTGCTTCGTGAAAAAACATTTTTGCGATTCGGTTCATCCCAAACAGTGAATTGTTGCTTAGTTTCGGGTTCATACGAATATATCTACGTTTCATCACCTGTTGTCATGTTGTATATGGATTTTTCAGTTCCTCGGTGAAATTTTTGAGCATTTCAATACACCAATTAGCACGAGTGTTTTTGGGGCTTAGGTCACATTATGCGGAACGTATCTGGAACATCACAGCTAAATGTTCATGCAAAATCGAATGTCTTCGATATGCTTAAGGATGCCTATATCTCAATGTAAGTCACATGCCGATCTTCTTCAATCATGTTGCGCTCAGCATCGACTTTTTTTTTTTTTTTAATGAAAACCGAATTTGTTCGACTTTCACGAAATTCATCACTGACGAACGCACAACCACGATGAAATTATACAAACCAATTGTAAACAATATTTTCTGATGGTACTTCATTACCAAAAGTTTAATGGAGGAATTCTATGCAATGCTGTTGAGTTAGGCCTTTGCTAAAT
Source organism: Metallyticus violacea (assembly GCA_030762175.1). NCBI lineage: Eukaryota > Metazoa > Arthropoda > Insecta > Mantodea > Metallyticidae > Metallyticus > Metallyticus violacea. The sequence goes on along the minus strand of CM060840.1, from coordinate 107,790,304 downwards.
TCACAAAAAATATAACAAGGAAAACCTTCACGTGAAATTTCCATTTTTTTTTTCGCAAAATTGCTTTGTTTAAACGCTCGCGTAAACAAATTACTCGGTCAGTTTCTAAGCTGCAACTGTTTGCACAATTACAAATGTCACTTGTTTCAAATAGTAATGACATATCTCAATAGCGCCACCTAGTGGTGGCTTGTAAAAACGTAAAATGTAAACGTTCTGTATGTTCCCAACAAATGCGTGAGTAAAATCTCATAAGATGGGGAAAAGTGTGCAGGAGTGAAGGATTTAAAGCTCTAAACTTGACGCCAGTAGTTGTAATCAATAAAGAAGAAGCGACTCATAGTTTAATTAATGCAGGACTAGGTGAGTGCACAAACACAAGCTATGGCTCCTTATTACGCTACATAAAAAAGAAGTCATTTCTATTTCTTTTTCATTTTCATTAGGATATATTGTCAAGTCCAGTAAACTGATTAATCCGTAACAGTCCATTAGAGTTATTAGTTAATCGCTGTCAATTTTCCTTAGAACGTAGGTTGCATATTAATAATTTTAAATTGTTATTGAACATTTTACCAAAATAACAAACAAAAACTGAAATAAGATCAAATATGACAATGAAACTGCAGTCTATTAATCCATAGACATGGAAAGGAGTATGAAGCAATTAGTCGTGTTATATTCGAGCGTTCTGAAGCCCTCCTCGAACAGCAGGTGTAAAGTCCGCGCGTCTATTCCGACATACAACTTTTTTAAAGATAAATGTTGAGTTATGGCTGATTTTGTATTTAAGAATAATTTAAACAGTTGTTCAAAGGAAGTTTTGCTTCGTTTTTTTTTTCACACCCTACAAAAAACTTAAAAATTCCTTGTTCTTCTATAAGAAATGATTTGTTCTGTCTGTAAGATTTTTTTTCCTTCTTCTACAAGATATAGGCCTGTCTCTCTGTCTCATCCTCAATTAAAAATATCTCTCCATCTTGTTCTTGGTCTTCCTATTTGACGATATCCTCTGGGTTTATAATTTAGTAAAATATTTTCTATCCTTTTGTCTGTAAGATATTTTAAGATAACTAAAATAACTAGTGCGCTTGTGACTTAATCAAGATTTTAAAATGAATGAAAAATATTGACGCAGTAGATGCGATGCAAGAAAAATTCACTTGTGCCAGGGAACAACAAATTAACTGTAGTGAATTTTGTAGAATATAACTCCATTCTTTCCACAGTTGGTTTGGAACAAAATTTGCGCATTTAATTAGAGATAAAGAAAAAACTCTCTCTATGGGTACCAGCGAGCAAATGAAAAGTAACACCTGAGGTTAATTTAACCTTCAGTGAAAGAGATTAAAATGTCTTTTTTAATATAAGTGTTTGCAATGAATAATAAACTTAAATTCCTCAGTTTTATTTAAGGTCCTTGGGGTGAACATTTAAGAGTTAATAACTTCTCAAAAATATAATAGTACTAACTAGCAGGATAAAGACTAATTTAGCTTATTCCGTAAATAAATAAATTAGCGCATATGTACGTGTTACATATGCAAACATACTTATTATATACACATATTTCCACTTTTATTATTTAATTTTAAATATAAACTTAGAGATCACGTAATAAGAGACCTGCAATCACGTTAAGATCCAAATATTCCAGCACTACTATGGTATGTTCTTAATTTACATAACAATGTTGAGAAATAAATAATTTACTTTTGCATCAGAGCCGAAAATAAATAAGCCTTTCTCCAAAATCCTCTGTCAAGAAGCTGATATTCTAATTACTTAACATTTTATAAACTATAGCGTATATAATGTTCTTACAAGAAAATTTGCATATATTCTCATGACTAAAAACCGGTAACATCTTATGAAATTGAGAAAACAAGTTAATGTTTCATTTATAAAGCAAATCATAATATGCACTTTCTATGTGGTACTATTTCTATAATTTTTTATATTTTAGAAGTCGACAATATTACTGAGAAAGTAAAATTTCATGACTTCAATTATTTATTAAATTTTTGGAAAGTAACCCGATCTAAGGAGTCATAAGTAATTTTGAATATGATTTTCAATATATCTGAAATAAAAGTATTGCTATATTAACATTAAGCCAATTATGTTATATTTTCACATCATAAATGGAATAAGATATATTTAATAAGTGATTAATGTCCCTTTTAAAACTTACACTAACAAGTATAAGGTGTGTTTTGAAATACTAAATGGGTAAATATGTGTTTTGTATTTAATTTTCTGAAGGTAGATAAACAGAGAACAATAAGATACATATTTGAAAGTTAACATTAAAATAAAGTTCGAACATCTTTTTAGTAATTCAACATATTTATCAGAAAAACTTCGTCCAATGAATTATACATAGGGTGCCAAAAAATGTATACTCACTTCAAGCAAAGAAAAAACGGAACAAAACTGAATTCACACAAACAGAAAATTATGAGCACTAATCATCTTAGACTTTTACAGTTACTTATGCAAAAGTCTTGGGATGAACACTTTCAACTTTGCTGTTTTAATAATACAACGTACGCTGGTTCTGCTAATCCCAGTCTCACGTACACATTGCTTTGTAGATTTCTGCGGTGAGTGCTCAAAACGTTCCAAAACCATAGACGAGGACGCGGGGCTTGTTACTGTGCGAGGTCTGCTAGATCTGCCCTGAACATCGCATGCGATACCATGAGTTTCAAATTTGTCTCAAATGCAGGCAATTGTTACTCGCGTTGACGGTTCTGTTCTGTACAAACGTCTCCATTGCCTTTGAACTTCAACATCATTCTCGGTTTTCCAATGCCATTTCAAAATTGCTTTCCGCTGTTCAAACGATAATCTTGGCTCCATTTTGTTGTAGTGTGTCGCATCTGTTTACAGAATATCATACGGTAAACTTGGTTTCATTTGTTCATTGTTTATTTACCTGTCACGTAGCAACCCTGTCATAGTGTATGTGAGTCACATCTGTTTACAGAACATCATACTACACATTACTGTTGTTTTTCGGTTCAACTTTGAAATATATTAAATAGATATCTACTGTGAAAGTGTGTATACATTTTTGGCACCCTCAGTATTTAGTATAACTTGAAGCGTTATGAATAGCTTTATTTACTAGGAATGTTCCACCATTTAACTTTAAACTTCACCATGGTTTTCTTCATTACCACCTCTTATCTTTATGTTAAAAATTACTCATTTTGCTAAATGTTGCGTTATAGCTCACTTTAAATACTCAATTACAAATATTACAAAATGACATTACATAGTGAGAGGTTTTGTTTCATCAAAGTTAGATGCAGAGGTACTTACTGTGCAGCAGATTCAGGATTCAGATTTCATTGGTGAACAAACAATTGAAGTACTCACCTGAAAAAAAGAAGCATTAATAGTAACGTATACATAAAAGAATTAAGTATTTTTGTGTGAATGCCATATGAATGTAGTAACGTTTTGAAATTTTCAGGCCACCTGGAAAATATTCCGAGTCTAAGTTTCGTAGCCAATCGAAACTGCCGCCACATTATGTTACGACAATTGCGACGATGCGCTCCTCGGCTGATTCTGGTACAAAATGTGAATGGTGACGGAAATATCCAGTTCATTAGTTCATACCGTCCAATCCATTTTTTTGGGGAAAGTAAGTTTCATGAGGTGGCGCTCCAACATGTTTGTACCACTATCATTCTAGTCTGAAAGGCTCCTAGTGTTTTAGAAAGAGAACGGCGATTTCCAGTGAATGAGCCGTCATATTAGGCGAACTCTACCAGCCCCACTAAGACAGTTTTCTACACCAAATAGTGTACACATATAACTTTGTAGACAGTAAATTTTCCATTTAATATTAATTTTCTCTCTACGATTTGGGCTTACATTTTTTGAACAGTTTTAACTGCTGAGATATCACAGGCGGTGGACACTGGTGTTGTGTGAGATGAAATGATAATTTGGGAAAATATGTATTTAAGGAAGGAAACGTTCCAGGCCTACGTTTAAGGTACCTGCCCGGCATTTGCCATTTATGAGGATTGAGGAAAATCTGCTAAAGTACCTCAATCAAGGAGGATGGGCCTGTGGGAATCGAACCCCAGACCTCCCGCTCATGAGTTCGCGCCTTAACGACTTCAGCCACCCTTGGCAGTTTGGGCTTACAGGATGTCCAATTCAGCACTAAGGTAAAAAGGCCATAAAGTGAGGGACTTACCCTTTCGGAAAGAAACGTTTCTGTGTAATTTCTATTCAATTAGAACGGTTTGCAATCAGTAAGCATACCTGAATCTATGGTAAATATTGGGTTAATAGTTTTCCCCCTCATATTCTACCGCAAAATAATGGGCCAAACTTTTTTGAATGGGTCGAGAAAGCATTGAAGACGAAGAGCTCACTCCTGAATACATCGCTCTTGTGGAAAGAGAAATTATGGAAGAACGGCGGCTCAAAGTTACAGAAACAGCAGCAAGATTGGGCCTTTCTAAATCATCAGTCTTTCGAATTATTCATGAGCATTTAAACATGAATAAGGTAGTGCAAAATGGATGCCTAGATTTCTTTCCTCAGGTCAAAACAGCAACGAGTCATCTGTTGTTAGGCATTTTTAGAGCTCTTCCGTGGCAACGAGAGAGAAGTTCTGCAAACCATTGTTACAGAAGATGAAACTACGATCGCTTGTCCAAATGAGAATCAATTGAAAGGCGTAAACTTGGTGAAGCACCGCCTCTAAAGGCCAAGGTCACTCAGTCAACCAAGAGCCAACTATAGCCAGAATCTTTTGGCACTGTGAAGGAATACTCTTCATTGACTTCAAGGAGAGGAATACCACAGTAAATGGGGAGTACTATTCTGGCCTACTGCACAGACTTCGTGCTTCCATCAAAGAGAAAAGGCGAGGAAAGCTGAGTGGTGGTGTGCGTCTTCTTCGTGACAATGCGCCTGTGCACACAGCTCTTGTTGCAAAGGAAGCTGTAAAGAAAGGTGGCTTCAAGGAGATCGACCATTCACCCTACAGCCCAGTTCTAGCTACCAGTGACTATTTCCTGTTCTTAAACACAAGAAAGGCCTTCGAGGAAGGAAATTTAAGTGTAACGAAGAAGTGATGGATGCTATATATGCCCATTTTGCAGACAAGATTTCTGACTATTTGGGGAGGGGGGATTGAAATGTTAATTCAAAGATGTGAGAAAGGTATTGCAATAATGGATAACTACATTGAAAAGTGAAATATAGTTTTAGTTTTATATCATACCTAGAAAAATGTTAGGTCGGAAATTCATGGACCTACCCTCGTATCTTATATCTTAATTTTTCCGTTAAATACTTTGAATTTTGACAACATCGTGTCTTTTATGAGCCACCTCGTACTAATTGAAAGATCTCTTGTGTAGAATGATCCAGAATGGTGGGTAGTTAGGATGGAGAGGGTGGGGTTGTGGGCCTCGTATTTACCAGGATGAAGGGAACCTCAGGGTATGCTCTGTCAAGCCCTGGCTTAGTGTCCCTCAGGTCATGATTGATTTAACATTTCCTGCGGTGGATCAAACGTTTGCTCACTAGCAGCCAGTATTACGTTCCAAATTAACTATTAGCAAAGTTTGTCAAGCTACGGGAAGACCATGCCGCATTTACTTGTTGCAGAATTTGAAGCAGAAAGTATGAAAATAGTTTAAAGGACAGAATGCATTCTTCTCTGACCAAAATATTCTCACTAAGAACGATAAAGTAGAAATTAGCAAAAAAAAAGTCGATGTCAATGAGGGAAAAACTCCTCGTGTAATATACAAAACAGCACCAAATTCTACTGTTGATCGTTTTACTTAATTCTGAATTCAATTTTGATATTCGTTTTTCTGTAAAACGCCACAGTTTACCACTATAAGTCTCTGAAGACGAATGCACTTCCAAATTCAAATATTTAATCTGCAATAAAACACACTGTTGGCTATTAAATTTAAATTGTCACAAGAGACATGTTAAACCTAACTCACATTTTCTCGGAAAGAACGCGCATATGATCAGTGGATCGAGGTAGAACTAACACACAGACGTGAAGGATTGCATTAGCTCTGTCAAATAAGAGAATGAGAAGAGAGTGATAATTTCCGCATGCCTATTATGAACTTGCATAGTGTGTTGCAATTTTAAATGTCAGCAGTGTAGTTATGTATATAGCATGTCTCACTGCGTACACAGACAAACAAACACCTGCATAAAGTCGACTAGCATAGAAGTCGAGCGAAGGGTGACTAAATATGGAGTCCCCTAGTGAGCAACTGCGGCGTTTTACAGAAAGCGAATATAAGCATTAGCATTGATTTTACAGTTAAGTAAATGGTCTATAGCTAGTTGTTGGTGGGGTTTTGTTTGATCTAACCAAAACATATGTGAGAGAAAAATGCAACAAAGTTTGACATGCGGTACACAGCAGACGAAAGAATATTTTCAATAGGTTACCGCTTACAGTCGCTCCAACTTTGTACTTCCAAAAGACAAAAATGAAACGATTGTAAAATATTAATTTATTATCATAATTACAAATATTTGCATTATTAATTTCAAATACATGTGATTTTTCTTCCAAATGTTGTAACTTTGTTTTTTGTTTTGTTTTTCTTTGTTTTGAATGGTTTTTAACGCCCGTTTTTGCTACAGAGGCACCACAGGCGGTGAACACTGTTGATACATGAAGTGAAAAGATAAATTGGGAAAGGATTTTTTTTTTAAAGGAAGGAAAAGTTCCAAGCCTAAGTTTAGGATACCTCCCCGGCATTTGCCATTTATGAGGACAGGAAAGCTGGAAAAAACCTCAGCCAGACCTGGCGAGATTCGAATTCCAAACCTGCCGCTCACGAGCCACCCGTGGCGGTTTGTAACCAAACATGAAGTAATATTGAACTCATTCCATGTAAACGAACCTTACCTTGCAAAAATGTGTCTAATTGTTCATTAGAGGTAAAACATATTGTTGCTAATTGTTATTAAGTATGAATATGTGGACAGGGAAATACAGGTTCGTCCTGGTGGTGTAGTGATAGCCACACTGACCTTCTAAACCCAAGGTCTCGGATTCAAACCCGGCCAGGATAGATAGCTTTTTTCGGGCGTAAACTCCTAAGTATGGGCTTCCTTCGGAAGGGAAGTAAAGCCGTTCCGTGTCGTACATTTACGGTACGATAAAGAACCTCAAGCCTGAAAGAAGAGGCCTCTGAGCAAAAATTTGTCGGTCGCTTCATGCCCGGGATTGAATGAGATGCTGATGACCTGAGACGTTAAAGAGCGTCCTTAAAAAAAGAACCAAAAGGGGGGGGGGGGAAATACAATGTTTGTCTAAAATTTCTTTGGCATGCTATTAAAACTATAAAAATTCCTTAACCATATGAAGTACATTGTAGTAAAAAATAATGAAATACTAAATATTTTTTAATATTTCCTCTCAAATAACTTCATTAATTTGATAAAAAGTTATTAGAATTTCATTTTTGCCATTAAATAGCTTTTTTGATTTGGAAAAATATTACCAATATTTTCTTCTTCTCATATAAAAATGTATAATGAGACAGCAACAATTAGAGGAATGGTGAATTATTGTTATTATTATTATTATTATTATTATTATTATTATTATACAAAAACAATTAAATAATTTAGAAGATTAAATTCATAACTTCAAATACCATGAAAAACTGTAGATTATTTATTAAATGTTTTCAATGCTTTGTATAACTCTGTAATTCTTTTTTGGTTATTTAAATGGGTTTAAGAATGATATGGTCGTACATGTTTCATATTATTATGCTTCTGGCGTTGATCAGTTGTGGTATAGTTTCATTTCCGGCTAGCGTTGTTGCAGGTGAAAGAACTCAGTGCTCTGCAAGTAAGTTTCCTTTTGCGTAAATATTTTGATGGTTTCGACCACATGATTGCAGGATGCATCATAATTACTGGCTACTTTTAAGAAACGCAAACAATAGACTGTCAAATTTAGTGAAACTTGATGAATAGAGAATTTCTGTTACTAACCGAAATGGAAACTTGGAAAATTTTACCCGGTGTATACACCTTTTCTGTTGAAGTAATAATTTCGTTCTATACTGTTTGTATTTCAAATTCTATAAGAGTAAGGAATGCTTTTTGTAATTCATATGTTACAAACATACAAGCAAACATATAAATATTATTACTTGAAAAGTTTGCATCGCCTCCTGAAAAGTAGACAGTTAATAAAATTTAGAGACACCAGCTATTAAAGCTTTGTAAAATTTAGTTAATAATGTAAATAGAACACATTCTTACATTTGAAGTTTGTGTTTGCTTAATTTAAATCCTACAATTTTGCAGTCAATGCATCAGTCACAATAGATTAACCTCTACGAGTAATATTTTCCAGTATTGGCAACACACCTAATTATAAGGATTATATAACATGTATATATCAAGGCATAGAATGAAATAACGTACCATTTATAGCACTAAATTTGTACTTTCTTAGAATTTCTATAATAACAGTTAAATTTCTGTAAGTCCCAAGACAAATTTTAGAACGTTAATGAAGGAGCATAAGAGCAACATTTATATCAAATTTGAAAAAATGAAGAAAATAATTTTAGAAAAAATTGTTAAATCTGTCAAACAAAAGTATACATCATCTATAACAATTCCGGAACTTGGGGATTTTTTCGTAATAAGTCAAATGAAAGAGAATTTTATGTGGTTTCAAATACAACTCCTGTAACTTAAATACAACTGTTTAAAAAAGGATAGTTCATTACACATATTTGCATTTGAAATGCTCAAATTTCACACCTTGTCGTGCATACTAAAACCGAAAAAGCCAAATTAATTGAGTTGGTATTACGTAACAATGCGCAGAACATGTTCAGCAAAGGTTTGAAACATCTGACGTTGAAGTTCGAATTTGTCTTAGGTTGTGTTGGTTTTTCATGGATTGACTCATTTCAAAATATGAACGATGTATAACAGTTACCAGGAATTGTTTAGTTTCACAGATTAACAACAGTAACCTGCTAATCATGTCCAATTTCCGATACAGGTATACGGCATTGCATTACAGAAGATACCGCGTTATTCAAATTGTTTAAGTCGCAGTAATATTATAAGTCGTGATGCAGTTATTCGTGGTTTATCATATACAGTTTTAAATATCGTAGTTGTAGTAGTAGTAGTAGTAGTAGTAGTAGTGGTAGTGGTAGTAGTAGTAATAGTAGTAGTAGTAATAGTAGGTGTATCTTTATTGTTAAAACATTCTGTATACACATTAAAAATATATTTTATGTATGGGTCATAGATCGTATATGTTTAAGTATGGCATACAAATTACAAAGAGAACAAATAATATAATATAATAATGCACATAAAATCATAATAATTATTAAATAAACATTAAAATGGGAAGAAAGATATTAGCAGATATATGAATGGAAATATATTACATTATTTACAATGAAATTATTGCATTCTTCTCAGAAAATAAATTACTTCTAGCCTCGCGCACTTTGGCTAGGAAAATGCCCATATTCAATCAATTAGTGTGATTCGCAAACAGATCGCAGCATACGAATCGTCCTCTATATGCTTTAAGAAAGTTTTCAAGAATCATTATTTTTCTCAGGTGTTCCCAATGGGTACATTCGACCAGACATGTACCCGTTCCTCATCCCCTCCACAAAATGGGCAGATTCTCCTAGCACTATCCGTTAATTTTTGAATCTTGCAACTTCTCAGTCTGAACCAGGTCATTCCTGACCTCGCCTTTTCTCTAGTACGAGCATATACACCTCTTTACCCCAGGTTAGTTTCATTTCATTCGATAGGCTCAAGGAAAATTAAGTGTTACATTCTGCCTCGATATCCTGCCTGGTGATATCATCTAGCTTCTTCTAACCTTCTTCGATGCAAAAGGAGGCAAATTGACAATGTTGAGAACGTGCTTATTTCAATTGAAGTTGTGAGAAAAAAACGTTAAAAAATTAAACATTTCAAAACAAATGTAAGCAATTACTCATTCTAAAAAGCATTAAAGTCAAACGTGATCTCTCGGTTAATTATACGCCTAGTTCATTGATTTAGTGATGAGAGTAAAGATTATTATTGTAGTTAGCTTAAGCTGTAGTGTAGAAGTTCAGCTTACATCCTACATTCATTACAGTGCACCTCTTTAAATTGCTAACTCGTCGGCAGGGAGAGATCGTGTACCAATGTGAGCAGTAGACGAGTTTCTTTATCACTTCCACACAAAAACATGAAACTTAGTAAAGCAGAAATCTGTTTATATTTTGTTATTTACAACTATGTAATTAATTATTTTAACAAAAAACCGAACCGCTATATTCTTGCATATATTTAGTTTTGTTACATTTTGAGAAATGCATAACGTTGTATATTAAGTAAAGTGTTATTAAATACTACTAGCCGTTCGCCCTTTAAAGTTCATGGACAATAGTGCAAGTCCTTGTAAAGTGTGGTCTTGTAGCTTTCTGTTCCACAAAAACAGAAACAAGCGAGTTAAGAGCAAGATGGAGGAACTGCCACAACCTCGAATTAGGTTATGTCCACTCTTTAGAGATTTTCATTGTACAGAGAGGATTATTGCCATTCCTGTTAGTGGGTGTTGTATCTTTTCTCAGATATCATGTTAATTTAAATACTTTATTAAGCATTTATCGATATTTAAGCGTAATAATACACTTGAAACGATCCATTGCAACTACATTTAAGAGCATTCATTTTAGTCGTCGAGAGATGGCAGAAGAATCGAGCTTCTCGATTGTTGTCAGTCATTTATTTTGTTAGTCCATTTCATAATTTATATTTATTTATTTGTTTATATTGCTTGACAATCACGTTCTCATTATAAGGAGAACAAAACTATGAAATTTGTGTCAAAAGAGATAATTTAAAAGAGAATGAAGAATGAAAAGAAATTATTTTCGTGGCATGTAACAAGAACCTTAAAAATACATTAACTAAGATGCTGGTCTGAAATATGCATTTGAAACGGGAAACGTCAATATCAGTCATTAACCGTACTTTTTTGCACTTAACCTAACTTTATCATTATACACAAATATTTATTTATACGCATTCCTAATAATTATCACGTCTTTCGCTAATATTTGTCACATTTGGGTCAAATGACTCCCAAAATCATTTGTAAATGTTGTGCTAGTATTTAAAGTTACAAATAGAAATTTATACAAATTACCAATGCCCGACTATTACAAATACTTCTGTGGAACAGAACAACGAAAATTCACTTGTACATTTGCAAGATTGAAGTTGTAAAGTACAAGTGTAGCAGAACTCTTTGTGGAACAGAATTCTACAAGTTGTAAGTTCATACACTTGTAATGTATTAGACCATACTCTTGTGGCATAGAGCCCAGGTAAATATTACTAGGACGGACCTGGCGGAAATGCTTGGGATCGTTGCAGCGTTTTACTCCCCAGATTTCAATTTATCACATTTCAGTTAATTTACGCTCTTTAAGAATTCAACATACTTGATGTGGCAACACTGCAGGCACTGTATATATAGATTATTGCTGTTAAAAGTTTACTTCGTTACAAACGCATTCTTTTGAATAAGTGCACCAGTTAGTTTTGTGCCGCAGCAAATTTTTGTGTTGTGTGTATTAGCGCGTCAATATTTTACATGCATGAAATTCGAAATAACTCAAAGTAACAGAGGACCAGGTCACAAAGTAACAAATATAGGAAAATGGTGCAACAGAGAAAATGCATTGTGTGGCGTTGTTTTGTGCGAGAAAGCTGTCGCACATTTGAAAACATACCGTGACAAACAAAAACCTTTAAATGCTGATAAAATAGCAAGTTTGCAAACATGACACCAACTCCTATTGAAATGCCAAAAAATCCCTGATAAAAGTAAAGTCAACAGATCATATACCGAGAGTGCCAAAAATGTATACACATTTTCACAGTAGTTATCGATTTAATATATTTCAAAGTTGAACCGGAAAACAACAGTAATGTATAGTATGATGTTCGTAAACAGATGTGACTCACATACATTATGATAGCGTTGCTACGTGACAGGTAAATCAACAATGAACAAATGAAGCCAAGATTATCGTATCATGTTCTGTAAACAGATGCGACTCACATTACGTTATGCTAGCGTTGTTACAACAAAATGGAGCCAAGATTATCGTTTGAACAGCGGAAAGAAATTTTGAAGTATCCAAGGCACTGTGTAGGACGAAGAGCTCCCATTGAGTTTCCACCGCGTTCTCCAGATCTATCTCCATTGAGCCTCTACCTTTGGGGAACTCTTAAGGATGTTGTATACCGTAGAAAGCCAAGCTACACTTGCAGCACTTCGGGAAGAAATTGAAGCGGCATGTGCTGCAATCACCGAGGACACTCACAAACGTTGCTCAATCAGTAGTTCAACGTACTCAGAAGTGTATCGACGTCTATGGTGGGCATTTTCTGTAACTGTAAAGGTCTAAAATAATTAGTGTTCATAATTTTCTGTTTGTGTGAATTCAGTTTTGTTGTGTTAACACATACTTGAAGTGTGCATACATTTTTGGCATCCTTTATACATGTAAAATCTTAAAGTAGGGTTGAGATCAAAGAAAACAAGTTTCAGACCGCTCTTTCTACTGTTTATCAGACAAGACAGTAGGGACCGTCATAAAATGCCTTACCCCGAACCTTCTTCCAACAATAATGTTTTACAATGTCTCTAAAGATATTATAAATATTGGAGAACAATGAAAAGCTTTAATGTATTACTGCACAAAGACAGTAACTGGAATGAACTATTTGGTTCAGGCACACAGCGTATGCTGTTCACTGATACGGTCAAACTCGATTACTTTTAAGAACATGTTACCAGGTTAAACATTCTTCCACATAGATGGCGATTAAATCTAGCTAAAGGTTCCGACGGATTGCGGGATTATTATTTCACCGTTGCCTCCAGTATTTAATGCTGTAATATTCTAAAATCTTTATGTTTTACCTTTATAACAGCACGCGTTCCAGATGCGCTTGATCTTCTGTACTCAGAAAGTTATACTCTTTAGAATCTGCCTAGGAATGAATTAAATGAACTTCTGTTTTTAAAAGTAATTCTGGTCATATTTCTTTTCATTGCAATTTAAGCGATTCGCTTTGACAGTCTGGTCATGCTGGAATACTGCAGTACAAACGTAATAAAAAAGAAAAAGTGCCTCTATCTTTTCTATCTTTTTCTTTTTATCTATCTATCCATCCATCCATCCATCTCTTTCTTTTTTTCCTGTTTTTAGCAGTCAGTAATTCTTCTCTTATGATTTTTGCTAACATTTAGCATTCAGAAATGTTCAACTAATACTAAACTAAGTTTAAAGTAAAAAGGGCTATCTATTATTTTTTCTGTCTAACAATTAAAGAATTAGTTTTTAAAATTAACTTTATCTTTATTTTTCAACATTATCCAAATTTGAGGAGTATGGTGGATGCTTCAACAATTCATACGTCAAATCTTCCAATTTTCTCATAGTTTTACAAGGGACATTCTAAAAGTTCTCGGTCTGACCAAGAATTCACAATATTTAAAAGAAACGTTTTTTAACATACTCATCGTGTTAACAATACATTTAGTTCAATGACTTCCAACTTTTTAATACCCTCAAATGAGATTTGTTCAGCTGTGAAAAATGAGCGTCTGTTTCGGCTACAAAATCTTCTTCCACCCAGTCATTTCTTCAAGTTTGGGAACAAAAAATAATCTGGAAAACAAATCTGGCGAGTATGGTGGATGTAGAAACACTTGAAAGTGAAGGTGATGCAGTTTTGTAGCAATAATCCCAGACGTGTGTGAAGGCGCATTATCGCGATGAAAAAAAAAATTCTTTTTCGCAAGGTGTGGACATTTAGCCTGAATAGCATCCTTCAAATGTCCAATATTGAAGCGAAATACTTCCCAGTGATGATTCTGCCCTTCTGGAGGTAGCCTACGACCGCTACACCATGAGAATCCCAGAAAACCCAACCATGCAGATGGAACAGTTTTGTTTTCCTTAGTGCACTTTCACTGTATGGACTGCTGCTTCGTCTCTGGCGTATGTGATGAATGCAGTTTCATCTACTGTTATGAAACTTCGGAAAAAACAAGTCTAAACTCTCTTACGAAATGTTCATTTGAATGCGTTTTTGGCACATGTTGAATAAACGGAGCACCCATCGAGCTGAAAGATTTTTCATACCCCAAAACTTCGTGATACACCTTTGCAAAGTCAGTCAACTCTCGCACTTTCAATCAGCGATCAATGAGTTGTGAATTTTTGTTACAATCTCGTCCTTATAAAGCGGTTTTGGGATGCATTGATAGCTCATCATCTTGAATGACAACCTTAAATTCAGCAGGTCACTTTTCAACCTTCGAAAATGAAGGAATCTTTTGAGTTTCTGTTGGGGTTAAATCCTTCAAAATGGAGTATTCTATCACAGCTCGTATTTCAGTTTTATCCATTTTGTGGAAAATTTTAACACTAATTTATTTAAACGATTGACACAAAAAAGTGACTACACTTACGCGTCTGAAACTTTACAGCGCGCCATCTAAAGAATGATACTTAAAAACTATCATAGCAATTTGGCCATCTTCACCACATCTCTGAGTCAGGCAGAGATATTTTAGAACACTTCTAAAAACATTTCTGTAAGCAGGTGCATTATGTTTATGATAAAATAATTCTGCAAATCAGACATTTCCTTACGAATTTTTTTATTTCTCTTCTGAAGATACTAGTAAACTTCCTTAACCGTGCGAAAATAACGGATGCATAAGTTTCTTGCAAATGGAACCGTCTTTTACTTGTTTGGAGCTCTCAGCTGTCATCTGTCCACTGTTTTAACTGCTGTTTGAGTTCTTGTTAGTGACAATGGATTCAGGTGTCATCCACAGATATACGTCGACGCACAAAATCAGTTCTGTTGCTGTTAAAACGCTTCAAACACTGTTGCGATATTTTTATCTAGTGTTACCAAGCGCAGTTTCTATCTCACACAAAACTTTTTCTTATTCAATTCTTAATGTAAAATATAGGCTGATCCGTTTGGGGATAGGTAATAGAAAATATTACGATAATAGGGAACATTTCTTGCTGATAATATTTTGCTTAAAAGATGGGAGTTTCCATACATGGCAAGAATGAAAATCAACAATGCATAATGACAAATGAAACTCGTATACGATTGAAATTGGGCTACAAATCAACAACGACCGCAATGCGTTCTTTTATGTGCTAAATTTGAGAGTGTTTAACATTTCGACGTGAGTATGGTGTGCGTAATTTACCTAAATACAATTCTATAATGTTGTGGCATCGAACAGTTGTAGAAACAGTTTTTGTGTTATAAAGCACGCAGGAGGTCGCAGTACAGAAAGCAGCTATCTCTGCATCCATGACATGGAGCACACAGTTTGAAGTTGCTAAATAGGAGAGTAAACACAACTGCATGATTTGGACAAGGGAAAATCCGCATGTCTCCTCAAGCTTGAAAGATCAATGCAAAAATTAACGCGTGGAGTGAACCCAATAAAATGTCTGAGCTTTCTTTGCATGGGCTGAATTACATCGCCGTTATGATTTGTGCAGAGTGCGCAATGGAGACATATAGCATTCTGAAAAAGCTCCTATCTTTCAATGTTGCATACACAAAGTTTGAAAATATAAAGTTTAGTAGTTAAAGTTTTACAGTGTTTGATTTCATCCATACCCAAATGGATCACTCTGTATAATCTACAAGTTTCTTTGAAATGCCTATAGCCTTAGAAATGCCAAGCATTTTAACTCTCAAGTCATATAACGTATTTGTTTAATGAATTTTACGCTGTTCGAATTTTTGGGTGTCTTCATGTGGTTAAACTCAGCACCCTTTTTTTTGCTTGAAAATGAAAGGAGTCCCCATAAATATTTATACACCTGGTATGAATTTCCTGTAAAATCGTCTTTTACAACTGCGTGACTTCAATTTTATTTATAATGCCCACAACACATTAGCTTTAGAAAGCTATACTAAATAAAACATTTCAAAAATTAATTGATATTTCAAGTAAATGCTTAAGACATGAACAACGTCAATCTTGCTAATTGCATGGCCTCCTACGACCAACCCGTACATGCAAGCATTAGCAAAACAAAGTGTGATAATCTGGTTACATGAGAAGTATCAAGCAACTTTATGGGAAAGCTCAGCTGTCATGTTGACAATGCGTAAGAGTGATAAGTCAACAAAGAGAGACTGTAATGGAACAGCGCACTGCAAATACAGTAAATGCCTAACGGCTGGTGCCTTGCCTTCCTCCAAGATAAAGGACATTATAACTCGGCGAATGTTTATCTCCGACGGTCACATGTCAAGAGCTGAAATTCTCTGTAGGCTGAACATCAATTTTAATTTAACTCTAGGGCAATGTACAAATCGGATAAGAGTAAAAATTAATTTAAAAGGCAACGTGAAATGTTTAAAATGTGCCAGCTGTTTAAGTAACGTGAAATATAAAGTTTCATTTAAAACTGGGGCTATCGCGAAATCTGGACCTGATTAACCCAGCAGACGACGAATAATGATGCCTAGTATCTAAATTTTAACTAGCGAGTAATTAAGAATTCTACTTGGAGAATTAGCCATTATTTTCAATTCGCTAGGTACAAAATTGCTCGTAAATTTTGTTTTAATTCCACGGGTCAAAATATCTATCTGCATCTCCTGAAGCAAAACTTTTTCGGCTATTTCTTCTTTAAGAATATAATTTAACAAAATCAATATCTTAATAGTTTTAATTTTGTTTCATTTTTAAACATTTTGTATTATTACATAGCATAATAAACTAAATTTCAAAGAAGTAATATAATTAATTATTTTTAGAAAGTTGTGGATAATGATATCCATTTGTTTGGCACCGCTCTCGTTCTAAGAGTGATAAGCAGGAATCCACATTCTACTTTTACGTTACATGTACAGCTAATCCCCTTTCGTGCGATTGTTCTAATCGAGCTCACGCTTTCCCTCTGTTTAAATTTAACATTATGTTTTAATTTATTGTACAATTAAATTCCTGAAATTCTGTATTTGTTGAATATTTATCAATTTGTATTATTTTAAGTGAATAAATTGCAGCCCTAAAAATCTGTAACTGTATTTTATAAAGTTAACATCAATTTTGTTCACCAAATCCCTTAAATATGTCTCAAACAGTACGTCAGTAAGACAGAACGCTATGCACTAATTTATCAATTCCAATTGTAGGCCTTGAGTATGCCATTTTAAGACCTGCTCACAGCTACAGATTGTAGTCTTCCACGTTAACGCAAATTCAGAAACAGGATAAAAAAGTTACCGTTATATATCTCGTTACGTTACCATGATTAGCCAGATAACTTTGCGTCTTATCTGCTCGACGATTGCCTTCCAGTCAATTGGGGAGTTGATGGTTAATAATAGTAGTAGTAGTAGTAGTAGTAGTAGTAGTAGTAGTAGTAGTAGTAGTAGTAGTAGCAGTAGTAGTAGTAGTAGTAGTAGTAGCAGTAGTGGTAGTAGTAGCAGAAGTGGTAGTAATAGTAGTAGTAGTAGTAGTAGTAGTAGTAATAGTAGTAGTAGTAGTAGTAGTAGTAGTAGCAGTAGTGGTAGTAATAGTAGTAGTAGTAGTAGTAGTAGTAGTAGTAGTAACAGTAGTAGTGGTAGTAGTAATAGTAGTAGTAGTAGTAGTAACAGTAGTAGTAACAGTAGTAGTGGTAGTAGTAATAGTAGTAGTAGTAGTAGTAACAGTAGTAGTAACAGTAGTAGTACGTATGTCATTATTATTATTATTATTATTATTATTATTATTATTATTGTTGTTGTTAAATTCTATATACACATTACAAATGTATTTTATATATGGGTCGTAGACCGTACATGCTGAACATGATATATCATTTGAAAGAAGAACAAATAAATAAAAATAAATGTTTTTTTAAAAAAAAATTAAAATATGAAGAAGGGTATTTACAGATATATTCATTGAAACATGTTACATATTCTTTATTATTTATTGCCTTCTAATCACCAAATAAATTACTTCTAGCTTCGCGCACTTTGGCTAGGAAAAGATCCATTTTCAACCAATTAGCGTGGTTCACAAACAGATTCCAGCATGCCTATCGATCTCTCTCATTCCTTAAGCAAATTTTCAGGAAAAGCGTTTTTCTCAAGTGTTCCCAGTGGGTACATTCTGCCAGAATTTGTATATATTCCCATTCTCATTCTGTCCACAAAATGGGCAGATTCTCCAACCAGAACTATCCGTTATCTTTTTACCTTTCCTAGTCTAAACTAGGTCATTCCTAATCTTTGCTTTCTCCCTAGAACAAGCATATACACCTCTTTACACTAATTTAATGTCATTTGACAGGCTCAAGGAGATTTTCGTGTTACATTTTGCCTCGATTTTCTGCCTGCCGATAGCCTCTAGCCTTGTGGTGTGCCGGAGGACCACAACGAGAACTGGCAAGAGATGGAAGGTAAGGTAGTAAGTTTGGAATTTCAATTAGGAACACAGCTACATCGAGCAGGCAGAGCTGGTAGTAACAGGCCTGTAGTCTGCAAGTTGCTCTTGTATAAAATACAAGTTGATGGTTAGCCATTCTAAGGTAAAGGGCATTTGTCCTGGCTTGGGAACTGCCGAGATACCGTTCCATTCATCCATGCTTCGTAAAATCGGGACAGTAGTTGTTTGGTATTCTTACCCAAATTACTTTTATTTGGTATCCGTCAACTTTTTACTACTGAACCAGTAGCCCAGGTATTCAGTGATAATTTAAAAACATTCTTTATTATATGGGTAGTCCTCTGAATTCCGTAGTCAAACGTTCTTAAAACTGAATATTGTTTCTATTACTTCTTATTTTGGGCAGTTCCATTGAGTTATTTTGCTGAATTTTCTCAGACCTAGGTATTGTTATACTTATTTTACAAAGGTACTGAAGAAATTCGGTATTCATTTTCATTTATGTCTTTGCTTAATGTTAAAATTAAAGCGTATTGTAATTACAGTATTAATATCTACTGCCTTGGGGTTTTAGTTTCCTCTGACCTAAAGCAATTGGAGCGTTGTCTGGTTATTGTAAAACGAAGTACTTTTCCTTTTATTTTTGTATGTTACAATGCTAAGTCAGTGCACCTTACAACACGGGCTTTTCATCTATGATTTGTATCTGAAAACGAATTTTTGCAGAAAAGACAGAGGGCTTTATAAGAAAATTCCCCGGTGTACCTGCATCTCGTCGATGTACTGTTCATAATCTTGCAAATAAATTTAGGGAAAGGGAATGTGTTCTCCATGAGAAATGGAAAGTAACCGCCGTGTGGTTGCTGATAAGGAACTTGACAAAATGTACAAAGATTAGAACGAAGTGCAAAGAAATCTCTACGAAAGCTTTTACAGATAACAGCAACTTTTTGAATGCCATCAAACTTTCAAATTAAAGACATTAAAGGGAATTAAAGTCATTCTTCAAAGAATTATCGAAAATTAAAGTAAACATGGATTTTTTTAATAAGGCTCTAGCACAGTGCGTTGAATCTTATTAGCTTTAATTGAGAAAACTTTTGACGATAGGACTATAGGGATTATTATGACCAGCGCAACCCTCAGATCTTACTGAATGCAATTTTTATTAAAACATATAATTTATCGAAATAACTCGCATACGTTAAATTAAAAAACAATCTAAGAAGAAAAATGCAGCAATTTCACAAGAAAGTCTGTGAATATGAACTTTTTAAATAGGAGAGAGAGATGAGTAGCAGTACAGGGACATCATTTTCAACATCTACTATGACAAACATATTTGGTTTTTGTAAGGTAAATTACTTGAGAGTTATCTGCGCTTGAGCTGCGGCGCGGGCAGCCGCCAAGCAGGCGATAATCCAATTGAAAGCACTGAAATCTTGTGGTTTTATAAAACCAGTAAACTTTCTTAAAGAAACAGAATGTAATTTCCAGTAATAACGGTAAATATCCGTCGCAGTCACATCCCTTCATTTATTAAGTTGTAGAACCTGACGGTCGAGTATGTTCAGCCCTTCGAATCGAAGCGTTACTATCATAACAGAGAATAGGTCTTGTACGAAACTTGAACAGCAAGGCTGTCCAACTTTCGTTTGTATTCGAGCACATTTTCATGGTAACTAGGGGTACGGGGTGCCAGGTTACGATTTCATTACTTCGACACTACTGATACCTATACAATGACTAATAATAATAATAATAATAATAATAATAATAATAATAATAATAATACTTATAAATCGTCTGTTCATTGTTAGTGACACACCTTTGTTAGGATTAAAATTATTTTGAGGGAAAATTGGGTTCCCAATGTCGTCTTGGTGAAACTCTGTCATGATAGGTAGGTTATAGCCCTTCAATAAAGTTAATCGTAAGGAAGCAGCCTGTTTTGCAGAATAGAAGTTCAGGTGTAATAAATTTCCGAAGCTCGAGGACGGTGCTTTTAAAACGAAAAGTAACATTTTTTATTCCAATGTAAAAGAAAGTCTTCAAATATTATTTAAAATTTAATTTGGAAATTTGTTGCGAAGTGTGCTTGAGCAGTATTTATGGGCTGCCACCCTTATATTTAATTAGAACAATTATAGCAAGTAATTTTATGTAACTTCGTTATTAACCATGAGTATAACGTCATTTTCCTGTACAAGAGTTAAACTATTGCATCTAAAATGTTATTTTCTCGCAAGTGTGCCGAAAGCTACCAGAACCATAAAATCTGACTTGGGAATTTCTGTTGCCTATTGTAGTATTTGTAAAGAATCCTTGAGCAAGATGTTTATTCTGTTAGAGACTTTCTTAAGCATGGTAGGCACCATAAAACCTTTGGCGACTGCAGGGATGAAAAGACAGGCCGAAGCCTCTTCAAGGGAAGCAGACAACCGCTTGAGTTGATTCTACATGTAAAAAGTCACGCAGACCATGCATGTTTATTTCGTATGCAATTTTGGGGCCCTGCAGTCAATTTTGTAAGAGTATTCAGTGGTGCAATATCAGTGGAAGGGCTTTCTCAGTTCACTTCAGTTAGTTGAAGGCTTTAGTTAGTTTTGGGAGAGTATTAAGTGGACGAGCTTTATTAATTGAGTGCAATAGTGTAATGTTTATGTGCAATAAATTGTGTCGTCTTCCAAAACGAAAAAAATATTATTAACCTCCAAGCCTTCTTCCCCTATGGTCACAGGACCATAAAATATCCAGCAGCAGAGTCTCAACAACCGTGGCAAAACTGTAAGACAGAGGTAATCAATCATCGGAGAGGAAGGAATTATTTACCCCTGAGAATTTAAAACATTCATTCAATCCTTCCAAAATCTTTCCCTCCATCCATTACATATTTAATTAACCCCCTCTTCTTCTTTATAAAATACAGCTGCACGCTATAAAAGGGCATCGTGGGACGACCCGCTTTGTACACTGTAGTAGAGGTTTAAAAGAATCCTACGTGCAAACTTAAATATAGCTTACTACAACATATTATGTATAAAGGTTTTATCAATGTTTGATTATAATACTCATTAGTATTACATATAAGGGTAAATAAACACTGATGGTTGTCTTTCTAGCCTATGGCTGCAACAACTGTTCTGGTTTAGATAGTAGCTGCATGTACCGGAAAAGCACAGAGCTCTTCCGAATGAGTTCCGGAACATCAGTGGCCTGCATGCTTCACACAACTGCGGAACATGGTGGTTTCTGTAGGCTCTTCCTGGTACCCTTTTGTGACGAGTGGAATCAAGCGAAGAGAGTGTTTCGGCTGAATATATTTGTGGTACATACACCATACGAGTCACCTGGCTACTACAAAGAGGACATTATCAAATATCTCATTGTTTAGGATGTTTCATTATGTATGTGTGTGTCAGCTGGCTTAGCCTGGTGAAGGAAATTTCCCAGCATTGAATTCAGTCAGAGTTGTGCAGTGAGATAATGTGATCCAACAAGCGGGCGTTCCCATAGGGTTCCACTATGAGACAAAAACTATGCACTGAGTAGCATTTTCAGTAAATGTGACATTTTAAATGTTACATTTTCTAGTGTCATTTGAAAAGTAATTAATTAGTAATAATGGACCTTTTATTGTACCAGTTTTAAAATACATTCAACTGTCAACAAACAACTGTCGCATGGGCCTTACGACCGTGCATGCTGATATCGTCCTTGTAAAAATCAAAATGGCCATACGCACATACGTACGTGTATACATACAAATCTACATGCATACATACAAATCTACATACATACATACATACATACATACATACATACATACATACATACATACATACATACATACATACATACATACATACATACATACATACATACATACATACATTACAAATCTACATGCATACTTACAAATATACAAATAGTTCGATATATTTACGTTTTCTATTAATAATTTTACATACAAATACATAAACATGAATGGCACCCTTACTCTTGAGTCCCCTTCCATTTACTCACATCCCCTTTCCAACTCCCCCCTCTTCACTATAGTCATAACCTTCTTTGTCGGGTCTTCTCTAGAAATATTTTCAAATTGTGTGAGTATCTCGCATGCGCCAACACTTCCCGGCAAATGTTCAAACTTCTATTGGAATTCAGAAATTGCGGTAATAAATGCTCATTTCTTAAAATCTCCGTTTCCTTGTATTCTGCCAAAATATGCCTCCAGATATCGCTTTCTGCGCCCAATGGGCAAATTCTTTCCCCGAGAGCATTCACTGTTTTGTTTCCTTTCCAAGCCCCTAATCTGAACCATGCGAGACCACTTCTTTCTTCTCTACCACAGATATCTAAATAATCCTCCCTTCCCCACACCGGATGTATTTGAGCCTGCAGGTTAAGCGATACTTTTTCTGCGCATTGAGACTCAGTATTTTCCCTATGTATACCTCGCAAACGCCTGTTAACTATTTTCCAACTATTTCGCGTAATGTCCTCCCCCCTTAACCAAATATACTTTACCCAATTTTGTCTAAGCCCTTCCTTATTTTTGATGCCCATCCCGCATCCCACATTTCCCTTATTTATTCCCTTAGACAAACCGCTCGAAGACGAGCTTGATTCCCGGTATTATCCTTAACCAGTATTTAATTGTTCTTATTTTTAAATTTACACTTTCGTTAGAAATACAAAACTCTTTAAGAACCTCACAATTTGCTGTACCTCCCTACTTGTAGAAACTGTGTTTGTACCTGATTAAGTTCCTAGTGTTTTCCCACTCCCAAATGTCGGCCCCGTACGCCATAGTTGACCTCACAACCACCCTGTACACCAACTCCATAGTTCTCAGTGGAGTTTCCGGTATTTTTACTGAGGTCTTTAATGCCTTTATATTTTTAATTAAGCACTTGCGCTTTGTGTTGCCCAGTTCTTGTCCATAGCTAAGGTGATTCCCAAGTAAATGAATTTCTTAACCTTTTTCAGTGCCTGACCTGCATGCTCCCACCTCTCTTTCCTGCTGTACAACGCCCCCTTCTTGAATGTCGTTGTTTTGGTCTTCTCCTCAATAACTATTCTTGACAATACACCTCTAAGCAGTCTAGTTCCCTTTGCAGACCGTCAATTGTTGTGAATGTTACTATTAATTCATCCGCATAAAGGAGAGCTGGTATGGATATGCCTCCAATATTCGGGACATCAGATTCTGCAATACACATTTTCTCCGGTATGTCTTCAACAAACAAATTGAAAAGCAGGGGTGATGGGATACCTACTTGCCTCACACCTCTCCGTGTTATTACACTTTTTGAAACTTTACCGCGATCATGTTTTACACACAATTGTACCCTACTATATATTGCTTCTAATGCCTTGATCGTTTTACCCGAGACTCCTTTCATCCATAATTTACTCCATTATGTTTGTCTTTCCACGGAATCAAAAGCTTTTCGAAAATCTATGAAGGCACAATGCAGTTTTCTTCTCTTTTTCTGTGTTTTTTGCACTCTCAGTGTATCTAATACAGAAGTATTGTCCACTGTACTGTATGCTTCCCTAAACCCTGCTTTGAAAAGTAAGTTTATATAGATAACCCTTAGGAAGCATATTTCACAAGATTAATGTGCATTGTGCTGCGATCTCTAATGTGTATTGTCATGGAGTCCTTCTGTTATGTAGAACTATTTAATGAATATAATGTTGGATTTTTAGATACCCAGGGTTTTACTGATTATTTTTCTACTTTTGGCGTATTTCGTTGTCATGGAATAATTAAAACACACTATAGCAAATTACAAGCGAAGTCAATAATTTATTTATTTATTTATTTTATATTTTAAGTGTCACTTTTAGACCAGTGATGCATATTTTTGCATCAGTAGATTTATCACAAGTAATATCACGAGAGGGTCTGCGATTACCCATAAATTCAAGAACGTAGTGAGTCTGGAAAGTTCAGACCCTCGAGTGATATTTATTAGGACTATTTCAGGAATAAAATAAGAATTTAATATAATTCCTCTAAATTTGACTCTATAAAATTTTAATAATTGTATATTTGTACTTAACCTTTTCAAGCAATCTTGCGATAGAAGAATTCCGATTGTCAATAATGCCAATAGAGAAAAGCAAAATAGGAGTTTAGGACTATTTCGTGAATAGAATAAGAATAAAAGTTATATATATATATATATATATATATATATATATATATATATTTGAAATTTGGGCTCAGTATATTTACACTTGTATAAATTGTTATACTTACGAATATCTATTCTATTTACAAACCGTTAGACTGAAATGGACAAAAGTCGATTATTACAATCGCTACCTTTCGATTTCCCAATACCAGCTGATTAAAAAATAGGAGAGATAACATACAGTGTCTTTATTTTTCTTTGTATTCTGTGCATTGGAATTCCTAAAGATAAGATCAATTTGCACATTTAACGCATTACCAAAACGCTTCGATGAATCCTCCATTTTGCGTTACGATTGTCGATTGTCCATGCTTTTGTTGCTATCAATAGCTCCGCACTCCCTCCCGCAAAAGTGATCAATGATAGATACCTGTTTAGGAATTATATAGCGGAAGTATAGAGTTGGCTACATTGACCACAAGACAAATTCACGTCGCGTGAAAAAAACGAATGTGATTATTATTATTATTATTATTATTATTATTATTATTATTGTTGTTGTTGTTGTTGTTGTTGTTGTTTTGCATAATTTCACTCCGTAATCCGGCTGTGATTGGTCAAAATTCAAAATTTTGTGACGTCACATGAGTGAAAAGATCTTTCGAAATTATTATTTTGAGGTCATCTATCAAAATAGTTCAAAATAAAAACATTGTCAATTCATCTGCTTTGCATGACACTCGATAAAAACATTTAATTTTAGCCCGGACAAACACTACTATATTGTACCAGATGTTTGGACGATCGGATAACGCATTGTTTACTTCAACTGCAGCTAACCGAACACGCTAGTTAAAGGTTTAGTCATGGATTAGGGAGATTATGAAAACCCTAATAGCCCTACATTTGGCCGGAAAATCGTCACCCGCGATTTTTCAGAATCTTAAGAAGCTGAAAATCAGCAGGATATTGAGCGTTTTAATGAAACTGGTCATTTGCTGACCGACCAAAATCGGGGTGGTCGCGTTCTGTGAGGACCAGGAAAGTTGTGAAAGCAGCGGCGGCTCGTATTAGAAGAAATCCAGAGCGGAAACAAACAGTGGTGGCTCGTGAGATGAACATTTCCGGAAGATCACTGTCCTGATTGCTCAGACAAGACCTTGGGCTGACATTTCTTAACTCCAACACTTAAGCAGCAGAGAGAGCTGAAATGCAAACGTCCACTTTAGCGTTAGGTTAACAACCAGAAAGAAAAAAAATCACAATTGAATAGAACTATAACCGCCAGAATGACCGAATGCATGCCAGGACTTCTGAAGCAGATCGTGAGATGGTCCCAAAGATTCAGAGGGTCCACCATTCCGCCTCAGTGATGGTTTGATGGGGAGAGAGCTACGATGGTGTCACAAAGCTGTGTTTTTTTTTTTTTTTTGCCAAAAATGGGTTTAACACAACGGACAGAATATATTAAACCACCCTCCTTGAGCCTGTGGTAAAAGACTAGAATGTCACTTTGTTCAACAATGTATACTGGAACTTCCAGCAAGATTCTACACCAGCCCAAAGTGCAAGAACCTTAGCTTAAGAAATAATAGTAAAACTTCAACCCCTTGGATTATAAATTGTGGACACTACTTAAGGATATTACCTGTAAAGAAAGGCACTCAAATATTGAGTCTCTCTGGAGTTGACAGTGGCGGATTTTCCCATGGAGACATTGATGAATGGCCTGATAGACTTAGGTCCTGTATCAGGGCAAATGAATATATTTTGTAAAATGATACGTGCATTTAGCACAGAATACATGTGGATATCATTTGCCATAGTCAAATTAAAAATAAGATTAAAAAAAACTTTGTAACAGAACTTATGGCTAGACTAGGTATATATGTTCTGTATATTATCTTAAATGTAATATAACACGTTAAAATATTAATAAGCAAACAGAATTTACAATATTCTGTCTAAAAACAAAAGTATATCAAGGACATGCCGAACTTACTTTGTTTGTAGGATAAATAATAATCATAATCATAATAATGCCTTCAAAAACAAATTAATTATTAAGTTTAACATTTTACATCAAACTGAGTAATCTCAGGATGTATTGTTTTACTTGGGTATTATGATTTTTACTACATGTATTGTTCTTATTGCATGTTTTTCTGTAACACCTGTTTGAATGCTTATAAATCAACAAGCAATAAAGAAACAAAGCATTATGATTGTTTTTGATTCTTAAGAAGCTTTATCATCAAATTTCTATCATTTCAAATATTTGCACCTGCTTATTAAACATAATCAAACTGAGTCGATAATTGGATAAGCGAACATATTTAGTGACTATTGTATCTGAATTGGCGCATTATACCAGGAACCAATCAGTTATTGATGTTATCATCAGTGTTTCATTAAAAATGTGAATCTCTTTTACATCTCACTCGCTTATTTTATCGTACTTTTGGGGGAGTAGGAAGGAAAACATTTCAATTTTCTACATTTTCCAAAAAACCACAACAATAAATTAGTAATTTTTAATGTTTTAAAATATATCCACTTAAATTTAACCCCCCCCCTGATGAACACCATTCTTTTAAAATTTACATACTATTTGTAGCAATTGACGTAGGAGGTTTCTGTTATTGTCATTCGGCAGAGCAAATTGCTTTTGCTGTTGACTATCCTGACCTAAAAATCTGAAAAGTCCGGAATATGGTGCAGGCATGCTTTAGGTTTCGGGTTGGGGCTATGAGTGAGATTGTAACAATTTTGTTCAATAACGTAATTTTGTGAAAACGACATTGTGTGTGTGTGTGTGTGTGTGTGTGTGTGTGTGTGTGTGTACGTCTAGAGAAAAAAAAGTACTACATTTATTGCCCTCAGATGTTCAGTGATACTTTTTAAATATAACAATGAATTTACTCAATTAGAACTATTAAGTACAATTTTAATAATTGGAGAAGTTTTGGTACAAAAATTATAACAAAAAAGAAACTTCAATTCTTAAATTATACTAATTTTGATTCAGTATACAAGAAATGTGACAAAAATAATGTTTCCAAATTTAAATTTGGTAGCACTAATATTGAGAAATGCACCAAATAGCATCATAAACTTACTGTATTAACATAGGGACTTCCTACTACCCTTTAATATCAACTTATTTCAGTGTTCCAGAAATT
The DNA here is from genome assembly GCA_030762175.1 of Metallyticus violacea. Taxonomy (NCBI): domain Eukaryota; kingdom Metazoa; phylum Arthropoda; class Insecta; order Mantodea; family Metallyticidae; genus Metallyticus; species Metallyticus violacea. The sequence continues at coordinate 107,762,435 of CM060840.1, read as the reverse complement.
AATCCGCTCACTAAGCCATTCTTGGCTCATTTTCTATGAACATTCTTATCATTTTCATATATTTCACTCTTTTTGTGATGTTTAACATCCTACCAATTACAGAGGTCTTTACTATGGATGAATAGAATGAATAAAATGACACCAAAGATCAAGGAGCAATATTGTCATTTCAGAGCAAGGGAGAAAATATGTAAAATTCTTCATTAGAAAAAATTTCCGGATTGGGAATCAAATTCTGTCTCGCCAGCTGACAGCAGACGCACATGAGGTAAGCAATCGTCCTGCGTTTTGCCATCTCCGCATTGTGAAAGTTATTACAAGGCTGTTGCCCAAGCGGCTTTAAAAGTATGAGAACGTAAATATACAAAATTTATAAATTAGCAAACGATATGCATATTCACATATTCTCACGGCCTTCAGTCGTTGAACGCCATGCTAGAGAATCTCAACAGGAAATTACAAAAAGTTTTCTTAAGACAGCATTGGTACTGATATGCAAAGGAGACTTCTTGAAAGGAGGTATTCCTTACCGTATAAATGCAGTAGTATCCACTGTCCGTTACACCTAATGGTAGTCAATGAACATTTGAAAAAAAGAATTTTGCACTCCTGGTGGAATGGTCCTTAGTATGCATGTCTTGACTTTACAACGTGCATATCACGTTGTCCCTTAGGGAGGTCAGTACCTAACGAACCATGTTGAAGAAGAGCAGCTTGCTGTAGTAGTAGTAGTAGTAGTAGTAGTAGTAGTAGTAGTAGTAGTAGTAGTAGTAGTAGTAGTAGTAGTAGTAGTAGTAATAGTAATAGTAGTAGTAGTAGTAATAATAATAATAGTAGTAATAATAATAATAGTAGTAGTAGTAATAGTAGTAGTGGTAGTATTAGTAGTAGTAATAGTAGTAGTAGTAGTAGTAGTAGTAGTAGTAGTAATAATAGTAGTAGTAGTAGTAGTAGTAATAGTAGTAGTGGTAGTATTAGTAGTAGTAATAGTAATAGTAGTAATAGTAGTAGTAGTAATAGTAGTAGTAATAGTAGTAGTAGTAGTAGTAGTAGCATTAGGAGCCTACTTATTTCGGTGGTATCAATATAATACAATATATATTTCACAATAAACAATAAAACAAACATGTTCTGCACTAAAATAAAAATTAAAAATAGAATAAAAGAAAACAAAGAAAAAGAAATAAAAGAAAAAGAAAAACAGTTTAAAAAATAAAAACTATCCATATAAAAACAATAGAAAGAAGTCACATGCTTCACGATGTTTTCCCCTACCCCTCCCGGTTATCAGGCTTTTCAAACCTGAACTGTGTCACTTTCATCTGAAATTGTCCTGCTCTTTCTCCTGACAGCAGAGAACATGGCCGTTTCCCTCCGTTCGATCCCGTAAAGGAATGCGGTTAATATTTTCCCTCTGTTCTTCCGTACCTTTACATTCAGCCAGGATACTACAGATATGAAATGTAGGTTTATTGGAAACCTACGGGGCACTGGTAAGATCTACAGTGACATTGGGGTTGGAAACTGCGGACATAACATTCAGTGAGGACATTTTTTCTAAAATAAATTTTGCGGCTAGATAGGGGCACAGAGAATTGCGGAATTAAGAGGAATTTTGGGGCATTATAGCGATACCATAATGTAAAATTAGAGTAGAGAAGTTCCGGTTGCTAAGAGACGAGAGGAACTAATGAAGGCGGAAGGCTTCTATGATATCCAACGGTTCTAATGGCAGAAGGTCTTGAATCCCAGCGACTAAAGAGATGAGAAGACTCGTAAATAACGGACAGAAAGAACTCGGTAGTTTAGGAAGAGAACGCTGCTTGCAAAACTCAGAATTAATACTAGGAAGAGGACAATATATAGATGAGGCAAATAAAACCATGTAAATGAAAGCGCCGAAGCAGAAATTGGGAGTTAAGCTGAAAGCTGTTCTCATAAATACAAAACTAAACACAGAAATGGTAGAACTGAAACCTTAGCAACGACAATAGCTCAACTATTTTGGAGAATTTGGTTTCGTATAAGGAATATCATCTGAAGTGCCTAATTATTGATTTCAGTAAGGAAAGAACATTTTATATTATCGTAATCAGAAGAACAAAAAGTGAGAAAACGATAAAAATATTCATTAATACTTGCCGATTTAAAAATAAAGAAAAGAAACATCAGAGATGGGAATATTAATATGAAGATTCCTTAGGAAAATAATACTTTCGTATTTATGAAGATATTGCATGTGAAGACAAGATGGTAGTGCTTATATTTAATTTATATCTATCCATCCAGGTGGTAAAAAGGATAACTTTTAAAAAAATTATTTGCATTTTTATAATGTTTAAACACTAGGGATTGATTGATTGATTGATTCATTTATTTATGGACGCTGTTTAACATCTCAGGTCATCAGCGTCCCATTCAACTCAGGGCGTGAAACGGCCGACAAATTTTGCTCAGAGGCTTCTCTTTCAGGCTCAAGGTTCTTTTTCGTGCCGTAAATATACGACACGGAACCCATGGATTTACTTCCCTTCCGAAGGAAGCCATACTTAGGATTTTTACGCCCGAAAAAATCCATCGGTCCTGGCCGGGTTCGAACCCGCGTTCTTGCGTGTAGGAGGCAAGTATGGTAACCACTTAAACTCTAGGGACAAAAGTAATTAAGTACTGATAGTTTCCCTTTTAAATGTCAAAATTGGAAACATAAAAATGTCAAACTTGGCTAACCTAACAGAGAAAAAAAACATTGAATTGATATGGAAACAAATTTAGAGGTATGCACATTTTATAAGTTAAGAATAAGTTATTTCATAATGAATAAAATACTTAAGAATATTCTTGAAAAAGATAGAATAGTAAAGCAATAATATTTTATAAAGTTATCAACCAAAAACTGTGAGCATATGTGATAAATACCAGAGTAGGACCAGAATTAGAAACAGCAATTAATCACGTTATAATACGCTCAGAAAGATGTTGCCAAAGAAACCAAAAATAAAACTAGATAAAGAAGTAACATTAAAAGCACAGCTATTACAGAAACCGAACTCAAACTACTTTATAAAAATAGCGGCCAAGATCAAGGGGTAGATCCGAGCTGATAAAATGAACAAGGAAGAGTCAAACCTGCAACCTATGCTGGTGCAGTAGAAACTTTATAATCTCAAAAAGATCTAAGTTAATTTTTATGATTGGTTTAGATATAATTCGTTGGATAAGGTTCTAGACCAGTTTTGGCTACAGCTCCAAATTTAGTTAAATTAAATGTTGCTAAATGTTTTGCGGGATCTGCGTTTATAATTTCAGACCCGTAACGAAATTGCATTGCATTGCATTGCATTGCATTATGTGAGAATAGGTCGATAAGTTTCCGGCCTCGCCCATAAGGATTATCGCCTTCACAAAAATCCTTATCTGGGTCATACCTTATCTGTTAAGCAAATAATTGCAGCTGTAACTTCGGCTCCGCTGTGTTCAGTTGTTCAGATATAGTTGCATAAAGAAGGCTATGTATAGAAGATTGTGACATGTTCACAATTGAGTTTCGAGATGTTATTAAATTCTTCACAAAAGAAGGACTTGCTTAAAATGAAATTAAACAGCAATTGAACGATGTATATGGGGAAGCTTCCCCCTCATATTCTACCGTAAAAGAATGGGCCAAACTTTTTCGAATGTGCAGAAGAAAAAGCATTGAAGACAAGAGCGTGCAAATCGGCTCTTGGAGGTACTCACTCAATGAAAACATCGATTGCTTTTGTGAAAGGATAAATTATGGAAGACCGGCGGCTTATAATTACAGAAATAGCAGCAAGGTTGGGCCTTTCTAAAGCAACAGGCCTTTGAATTATTCATGAACGTTTAAACATGAATAAGGTTACTACAAGATGGGTGCCTAGACTTCTTTCCTTAGTCCAAAAGCAGCAACGACTCATCTGTTGTTAGGCATTTTTGGAGCTGTGCCACGCCATGGCAATGAGAGAAGTTCTGTAAACCATTGTTACAGGAGCTGAAACTATGGTCCTCTACTATGATCTGTTGTCCAAAAGAGAATCGATGAAGTGGCAGGCGTAAACCTGGCGAAGCACCGCCTCTAAAGACTAAGGTCACTCAGTCAACCAAGAATATCATGACCACAATCTTTTGGGACTGGAAAGGAATGCTCTTCATTGACTTCAAGGAGAGGTGCGCCACAGTAAATTGGGAATACTATGCTGGCCTACTGCACAGACTACGTGCTTCCATCAAAGAGAAAAGGCGAGAAAAACTGAGTGGTGGTGTGCGCCTTCTTCACCACAACGCGTCTGTGCACACAACTCTTGTTGCAAAGGAAGCTGTGAAGAAATATAACTTCAAGGAAATCGAACATCCACTCTACAGCCCAGATCTAGCTCCCAGTGACTATTTCCTCTTCTCAGAACTCAAGAAGAACCTTCAAGGAAGGAAATTTAAGTGTGACGAAGAAGTGATGGATGCTATTTATGCCCATTTTGGAGATAAGACTTCTGATTATTTTGGGGGAGGAGGATTGAAATGTTAATTCACAGGTGTTAGAAGTGTATTTTAATAAATGATAACTATATTGAAACTTTTTCTTTATCATACCTAGAAAATGGTTAGGCCGGAAATTTGTGGACCTACCCTCGTATGTTTTAATTAAACATTCAGTTCTGTTAATAGTCATGGCTCTCTGTTATTTTTCATCCGGATTATTTTAACTTATTGTTCACTTGCTACAGAGCAATCTACTGTATGTTTGTCTTGCAAAAGTTGTCTTATTTTGGTAGCCTCTGGAGCGCCAAGTAACGTGTGCATTTGCAGCCCTTTGTTTCGTAATTAATCCTGAAAAATGTTCTGTAACATTTTTATAAAAAGTTCCCTAGGAATCTGTGGATGTGGTCTTTTATATTAGATATGAGTAAAATGGGAGGATTCAACTTGGAGGAATGGCTATGACACACCAAGAGGATTATCTCTGCTATTATGGAACTCGTTATGTTGAGAGCTATCTGTTTGTGCAGCTGGCTTTGTCACATATAACGTCCCCATTTGCTCAAGATAACCTAAGTTAATATTAGTGCACACCCACATTCGAACAACAAAGTTGCAGGCGGCAAATTCTAACGCCACGGTCTCCAACAAGAGCATGATAAAGGCCTCCACATACAGTAAACGCTTTAGAGTACCCCAGATTGCTTTTAAACTGTATGTTTAGCAGGATCACACAACATAATATGTCTTCTATTTCTTTTATTAACATAATATTCTTTTGTGAACATAAAATCGCGATTGTAAGGTTATATATACTAAAATAATTCCTCTTTGAAAACCATGCGCAAAAATATCAGTAGACAGCTGGTTTTCTGAAGAAATAAGAGGAAAAAAATGGTATGGCAAAGCCATAGAAATAAGAAACAGAGACTCAAGTTAAGTGTTAGCAAAGCTATTTATGCATACTAATCAGTGCAGGGTTTGCCTTTTTTAGTAAAATAAGTAAAATCCTTAAAAATGGCCTTTTATCTTAGACAACTAGTTAGATTGTATTATTAATTTTGAGACATTTGCATTATCACATAGTAGTTTGAAGCGAACTCCATTACAAACAATAAAAAGTAAATTCATCACGCAGTGCGCCAAGTTTAGTATATTACCTATTGTAATAAATTAGTTGAAGATTTCGGTGCAAGATAATGGATACAGTAGCAGGCTGGTGGTGCTGCAAACACACCTCAGCATAGAATGGAGGATGTAGCATGTTTGCGATGTCTTGTTGATTTAAGAATATTATAGAGATCTCTCTCAACGTTCACTAAATAAGCATTTGTAAATGTTTATACTGGTGGTGCATGCACCTTTGTAACGAAAGCTAAATGTAGCAATGCATCGTTATTACGTTCACGAGCAAGCCCTGGCACAACATAGTTAAACAATTGAAATTGCGGTTAAGTACGTAAAAGATAGGGAAGTAAAAGTTTTATACTATGACTAGTACAGTGCGATCGGGGATGATTTCCGCCGTGGTCCGGGGATTTTCCTATGAGCGAGTTCCCACTCGTTTGCCGCGCCATGGAGGAAGTAGCAAGAGCCTGGTTGCTTACTTGTTGACCTTGCTGACTGTCGCCGTCATAGCGGGTGTGTGTTGTGTTGTTTGTTTCTTAATTCCACTGTATACATAAAGTGTAATGTGCCTTGTGTGTGTATAAGTGCACAGTGTGTCTTTATGTAAGATTTGTATGTGTTAATACTTGTAGCTGTTCTCCGATCCACCACCACTAAAATATAATTATAATGTATATTTATGTAAGTCCAATCATCATATTTTAGCATTGTAATTAACAAATTAAATTATTCATGAACATTTAAACATGATTAAGGTTTAGTGCCTATACTTTTTTCCTCAGTCCAAAAGCAGCAACGAGTTATCTGTTGTCAGGCATCTCTGTCGTGGCAACGAGAGAGAAGTTCTGTAGACCATTGTTACAGGAGATGAAACTGTGGTCTTCCAGTATGTTCCCTTGTCCAAAAGAGAATCAATGGGGTAGCATAAACCTGGCGAAGCGCCGTCTCTAAACGTCAAGATTACTCAGTCAACCAAGAAGATCATGGCCACAATGTTTTGGGACTGTGAAGGAATACTCTTCATTGATTTCAAGGAGTGGAACACCATCAATTTGCTCACCAGTGTTTGTTGTAAGGGTTAATACTGTCATACTTGAAGATGTCCCCAAATAACCAAAGACATACAATCAAAACGTAAATATCATATATTGACTACTTAAATATGTGAATATTACAAAAAAATTAAAGGAATAATATTACAGTTGCTGTATTTATTTTTCAGACGCCAGTTTCTAGAAACGCTAAGATGTTTATTCTTTGTTCTAAGTCGAAACTGCCCAAAGATTCAGAAATTCCAGCGCAACGACTTCAAAGAGTTTGTGAAACTTGAATGGTCCATTATGAAATTCAGCATAATGGAAAACATCTTTCTGCTCTAGAACTTGGGCACCGACTAAATGATGATGATGATCAGAAACATAGCAAAATGCAAATAAACGCTGCTCAACTTCGCCATTGTTATGATGGTTTTTTTTTTTTTTTTTTTGCCCCTGTAGTATTTTTTCCTTTTTACTTGAGCCTTATTTGGCTTTTCAACCTGCTATTATTGGGAGATTTGAAAAGCACTTATTTTATTCGAGCAAATATCTTTCGAACACCACTGTGGGTTTATTCCTTCGACATGTTGCTGAAGTTGTTGAATTTAAGGAGATATAGTGCAGTTAAGAGTTAGCGTACTGTGGACGAGAAATTCCACTTTAAATGATTGGCTGTAGTGGAAACTTAACATCATACGAGGATTCGCTGCTTCTCACAATATCCGCAATAAAATCGTTGGACAAAATACACCTGTCTGAATTTTAATCATACAGCATTGTTGGTTCATTGGAATAATCCTTTTATCTTCAGATAAATCTCTCGCTTATTCCTAATTAACATGCAACTCAATTTGTTGAATTGAAACAACCACCTCTTAGGAGAGATAATGGCTACAAGAACAAAGAACGTTTAATCTGAAAATATTTGTAGTAAAAAAAATAAAACTTAAATAACTAAAAAACTTAGAATATAACGACATAAGGACAATTGTATTCAATTTCTTTTTTAAATTAGAGGACAGTAAAACTATCAACTTACAAACATATATATTTCCTTTTGAATAACGAGGAAAGTAAAATACAACTAACAGAATTCATTGTTCAATTAAAAGCTTATGATACCCCAACACGTGAAGGAGACGATAATTTTAATGTTGACGAAAGGGACAAGATACCTCCATATTATTTATGACGAGGGTCCATTAACCTAAACTATATACATTCAGATACTGTCTGAATTCTATATTTAGTGGTGTCGGTTGGTGGCTAAAGCTCGGTGTATAAGACTAGAAATAATAATAATAATAATAATAATAATAATAATAATAATAATAATAATTGCCAGGAATTTGATTTCTCATTCTCAGTCCTAGATCATTTCGATAGTCTTGAAATTTGAGTCCTGATCTCCTTTTGGCCGCTTGCGGTTTATAATATTCTCTGAATCTTAAACATGTTGATTTGTTTGATTTACGGACTCTCTTTAACATCTCTGGTCATCAGCGTCCCATTCAATCCAGGGCGTGAAATGGCCGATAAATTTTGCTCAGAGGCCTCGTCTTTGAGGCTTGAGGTTCTTTTACGTGCTATTAATCTACGACACGGGACCCACGGCTTTACTTATCTTTCGAAGGAAGCCATGGACCCTGGCCGGGATTGAACCCGCAATGCTGGTTCTACGAGGCAAGTAGATCATTAGGACCGACGATCTTAGACAGGTATTGATAGGAAAGTTAAAATAAGGCATGAACTAGCTGCGAATGTTTTCAGTTCCTGAAATGTTGCACAGCATTCAATTCATTTTCTTGTTATATTTTGGCATTTCGATGTGTACGGCACAGAAACTAGTGCTAATTTCGTCTATATCACCCTACTGAGTTTCCTAAACATAACAAAATAAATGCTAAGCATAAAATTAGTCTTTTTATCAACGAAGTGGGAAATTAGTAGATCAGTAGCTCCAAGAAGTTATAAAACATCTAAGCAATGCTAATTCGGCACTGCTCATACTGTTTGAAATTTGTCATTGCATACCAATAGTGTTAAATCTGAAAAAAAACATATGCCAATATCCAGGCGCACTAAATAAAGAAGATTTGAACTAGTTTTGCGATAGACGAACATTACCTATGATATGCAAGAAGGGAAGGTGATAGAGTGCAGGAAAGACTAGAAGGATTAAGTAATTTATACATCTCTGACACATCAAACATATAGAAATGCAAAGCTATATACCCTAATACTTACTGATGAAACTATTCGGCCGATGTACTCTGGTGTGGAAAAGAATACGCAGTTTCATACGAGCTTTTAGTATTTATTTACATTAACGCAACACCTGGTTCTGAAAACATTTAACTTTATTTATAATTGTAAATGACAAAACCCTCAATTTTCTGATAAAAATACTTTCTATGAGCTTGTATGTTTATTTAAGGTTATTTTATTATACTTTCGTTTTATTATTATTATTATTATTATTATTATTATTATTATTATTATTTTAAGTTCGTGAAGCGAGCGAGTGTGAAGTATGAAATAGATATTTTGCGAGAATTGTACAAAATTCCTTTTTAAGAATAAAATTAAAACAAAATTAATATTATAAAAACATTTAGCCCGCATGACCTGAGATGTTAAAGAGCGTCCATAAATAAATAAAACCGCTCGGAAGGCTGAATATCCGTGGTGCGAGTCCTTGCCGTTTTCAAGTCTAATTCTTTATTTCCAGCTATTTATAACGTTATGGACCGGTTTCATCAACAGATGTTAAAAGTTAACATGATGTTAGACTGCTTTAACAAAAATTCTATTTCATCAACCAATGTTAATTATAACAATGTGTTAAACTTCGTGTTAAGTTAACATTATCTTTCTCTCTTTTGTTAAAAGCTTATCAATTGGTAACAGTTAGAAAATGGCGGTCGTAAGCACAGCTGTAGATGTCGAAAATGTATATTTGGATATATTAAGTCATTCATAACGGGAAAGAGTTGTGAGATGTAGTTACTTTGAAATTCGCAATTTCTTTTGAATACACAAAAGAGCAATTTTTACAAAGGTACAAAATGAGAAAAACAATCGACATAGGTTTGTAAATGAAATACAAGAGAGGTTAGAATACCTTCGTGTTTCTGCTTCTTTTAATATGTTTTAATTATTCTATGCAAATAAAAGAACATCGGAAGCCGTTCAGAAGTCTTTCGGTTATACCACCGCCTTCTCGATCCGTGCAAATTGCAATACTCGGAACCTTAACATGTTAACTAACATACAGGAAAAGGTTGGTGGAACGCTGGAGTCTTAATATATTGTTAAAATATTAACACAATGTTTGTTTATTTTAACATCTGTTGATGAAACCGCTATTTGTGTTTATGTTCAACAAAACTTATTTAGAACGCCTTGATTTCCCTGGATTAAGTAGTCGACCAGTTTAAAACACTATAATTAATTTTTTAAGCTTTGTTCATTGAAGAGTAGCTGTTTTAGAGAGGAACTAAGGTATTTGCCTTACATTAGGTAGATTAGAAAGTAAAACCTACAGTTAGGATTTTTCATTTCCCAACATTGGATACAAAACGCTCGTGTTGCAGGGTTAAAGTTAGTATTTTGTTAAACAATAAAGTATGCAGATTGAGCATTACGTTTTCTTTGTTGTGCATAAAATGAATAGTATTATTAGAGAAGGGTGAACAAGTATCTAAATATATACGAGGGAATCAAGAATATTGTGCTTTTCTATAACTATTTCTCTTACATGCCTTTGCAAACTGTAGCAAAGTAAAATCTAATTACCAATGTCATAAATTCACAAATAAAACTTTCTTTTCTTGCAATGTAGTAAGCGTATAGAATTTCCCTGGTAATAGACTACTAGCATTCCAAATTATCTCTGAGAGTCCATGTGATAATTTTCTACAGATAATGAAATGGATCAATGATAAAATCCTGATGTCAAGAGTGACCGTTTAGGTATATAAATAGATGCATTGTATTGCTTTGCTTTGGCATGTATATCTCATTCATGAGAAATCAGTATCCTAGCCATATTCCAAGTAAATAACTATAGCATCTGAATTTAATGTATTCAATTCGTATTTTTTAGCATTATTATCCCATATTTTTTATTCATAAGAATGCCGTACAGATTTGTTGTTCACGAATAAATATGCATAAAAACTTACTGTAATTAAAGAGATTATTTTGTATACAGTGTAATTGGTAGAAATGCCTACTGTTCTCCTTTAGCAAAGTGATTTCGACCTAAGTGCTCTGAATTTTTTTAAAAATCTTCAATTTCTTTGTGGTAATTCTCCATGCCCATTACATTAATGAGTTATTTTGAGAGGCATGTATTGCTCTTTGTTAACTGTAATGTGCGTAATGCTATTATTGCAACGACATATGTTTTATGCGTCTCTTCAAAAATGTTCTGATATTAGCCTATATTCACAAACATTCTAAATATTTAAGCTTAATTTCAAAACATTAAAAAATTGATAACATTTTAATTATTTTAAATTAATTTGGTAAAAGTTACCTGATAATTATACATTGTTTTTCAAAAGTAACAGACAACCTTTGTCATGTTGTCCAGGACCACGAAAGTTCTTAGTTGACGCTATGTATTCACTTTTATTATAAGAATGTCGGACTGTTCGTATTGGCTTGAAGATCTTTCCAAGCTCTCAGTTGACTTCTAGATAATGCTTATTGATTCACAATTGCCGAGACTTCGCGCACTCCGATTCTGATTGTCTATTCTTAGGTCCGCTTATTCCAATTAGCTCTTACTCTCCGATTCGGATCCTCCCCCGCGAAATATAAAAACACAATCGGTTCGATTCTAACTACTTTATTAGTCCTTCCTTAATATCTATAATTATACAGGCTCACTCCGATTCGTTCAATTTTGGAAGATCCCTATTGGTTGACTAATTTTCTAAAATAAATCTTCTCACGTTTTAGTAATTCTAAGAATGGATATAAATATTCGGAAACTTTTCTGATCTGACAGACCTTCACTTTTCTAGTCTTTCAGATTTATCCACAATGAAATGGCAATAGATAACGTCTCGGCCATAAATAAGAACCTGAAGTCATGTCAGAAACCTGTTGACGTGTCTAGACGTTGCTGTTAAAAGGTCATAAAACATAGGCCGGTTGACATTTGTTTATTTCTTTGTTTAGCCGGAGATCAATTCCCTTTCTTGTTATTATGCCGTTACCCAATGGAAAAAAGCATTCATTATTTCTGCGCTAGTTAAAAGGCACATTCCGTGTCTCGGGTTGGTAAATTGCTTTCCTAAAACCTCTCAAAAGAAACAGGTTCGTGGTAGGAACAAAAGCTGCTCTCTTCCCTGGTCGAGCCTTCTAAACTTCCATTGTCCCCTTCCATATGGCACATTCCACATCTTTCGGTATTATAACCTGTACATAATGACCTTCTCCTAGGAAAGATTTAGCACAGATGTTACCCGACAGTCACATGATAAATGAATACAATACCCTTAATATAAATTACACACATGCATCACATCATATTTACATTAATTATTAACATCTATAATGACTATATTAATTTAATTAAATGTCGGCTACGTCATTATAATAGAACCTAAATGTTCGAAGAGCCTGCTCCTCCTCTCTGAAATATGACTGAACCCTTTTGGAAAAAATTGAGGAACTCGCCGCAATTAATTCTGGCGAGCAATAAACTGCCTCCAGGATATCATGTTCCGGTGCCTCTGCGGGTTTTATTGCAGAAACAACAATAACATTACATGGATAAAGAAGCAAAGGCGCATTCGCACTGTCAGCAAATGCACCACCTTGCTGGGCTAATAGTGTTGAAGAAATTTGAGGAGGTTTCTAGTAGCTTGCATATTTTATCATAATTTTACTATGTTAAAACTGTTTTTTTGTTTCCGTTTCTTGTCGAAATAAACTCATTGTGTTTGACTTTGTTCATCAATTTAGTCAGTCCTAGTGGTGTAGTGGTTACTCTGCTTGCCTCCTAAGCCCAAGATCGCGGGTTCGAACCCGGCCAGGATCGATGGATTTTTTCGGGTGTAAAAATCCTAAGTATGTCTTCCTTCGGAAGGGAAGTAAAGCAGTGGGTTCCGTGTCGTACATTTACAGCACGAAAAAGAACCTCAAGCCTGAAAGAGAGGCCTCTAAGCAAAATTTGTCGGCCGTTTCACGCCCCGAGTTGAATGGGACGCTGATGATCTGAGCTGTTAAAGAGCGTCCATAAATAAATGAATCAAAAAAATAATCATCAATCTGGAAAATGCACTTCCCAATGGAGATGCTGCTCTTGCAAATTTACCATGAAATTCTCTCCTATATTACTTGTAGGATTTGTTTTATACATAATAATCATAAATAAATATTCTTTCATCTAGAGCACCTCTTACTTTCGACATACTGCACAATAAACAAATACACAATAAAAGTATAACACGAACTTTCTACAACTGCAACTGAAACATGACTTAGCAAGCTCGATTGGCTGCGTCAGCTGAACTTTGACTCCTGTCTTACCGGGAACCTTGCGTCTACTTAAGTTAACATAATTCTACTAACTTTGATTGCGTAGCGAAATGAGGCACGGTATAATGGCAACTATGGCTATAGGAGGAAAGCAAAGCTGCCCTCTATTACCGTCATTCAGATTTTAAAATTAAAAATAGAAACATGGATAAGCTATTATTTGTGAATGATTAAGTTCTTATATTTAGTTTAGACGATAAATTATAAAATACTTCGTTAAGGTAAAAGTATTATTAAAAATATAGTTTACTATATGTACAGGAAAACTAAGCGAGTTTTTAAATGGCAAAATGATATTAAAGGGTAATATTACTAAACGAATTAACTGTTTTAACTATCTTGATTGTCCTATTTTAAAAGATATTAATACAATTTTCAAACATTTGAATTTTATATTCAGTACAATAAAGAAAGCATTGAAAGTCTAGAAAAGAAACAAAGTGAAATATTTTGTTACATCATGCCTCAAATAAATCGAGTTCGATCCCGTTAATGACAGACAAGTTTAAACTTAGAAATATACTGAAAAAAGAAAACAGAATATGATCATAGAAAGATAAATACCAGTAGGGAAGAAGAAGAAGAAGAAGAAGAACAAGAACAACATCAACAAGGTAGAAAAAAAAGAAAAAAGAAAAAAATGTTCAAATATGTAATTCAATATAGTTTGGTGAGCAATAAATAAAAATATAACACATTTAAATTAAAACATGAATAAAATTGTGGTAAAACAGCAAAATTGATAGAAGTTTCTCAGCAATACATAATTGAAATATTTATAAAATGATTAATATTTAACATATTAACTTTGAATGTTTAAATTCCAAACATTACTTCGTGCAAGGTTTGTCACATTTATCACATAATGATTAATTAAATTGCTGGCAAACCTAACTAAAGGTACAAGTATATCGTAATAGCTTCTGATTTAAGAAAGAATAAAATAATTTATTGCTGTAACTAAATTACCATGACTTTTACAAGTGTGCGTTCCTTGCCTTAAATGTATAACAATGGAACTGTAAGTCAGTATAATAATACGCTAAAAAGGTTTGCAATAAAGTATTTCACATATACTTGACTGATAAAGAGTAGCTAAGAAGTGTGTGGCGAGCTGCTCGTCCCCCTGATTTCGGCAACGTACGACTTGTTTCAAGCAATAGCCAAATAGACTGCTGATCACACCATGCTTATGTGGCAGCTGAGGAAAGGAAGAAGGAAGCCTCGGGAAAGAAGGAATGCACACAAGAATATGAATGTAATTATGTCAGTTCCCATACTGATGCATGGATGTGAATTTTGAATATCAACAAAAAATAATAAACACTGTCAGAAATAGCAGAAATTAATTTCTTAAGGGGTATAGGAAGTAATTAGCAAAAATTAATATTTTTAAATTAATGGAAAAAAATTAAATTGTTTAGAAACAACTGCAGAAAACGTCTTGAAAAAATATATAATGTCGAATACCGAAAATAGTATTAAATTTCAAAACAGTAAAGTTTTGTGTGTGTGTGTGTGTGTGTGTGTGTGTGTGTGTGTATGTAAGACCGGAATGAACCTCACGACTAACACTTTTGTGTGCGTGCGTGCGTTTTTTTTTTTTTTTTTTTTTTTAACGCCCGTTTTAATTACTGAGGCATCACGGGCGGGGAACACTGATAATACATGAAATGAAATATTAGGGGGAAAAAGTTTAAGGAAGAAAACGTTCCAGCCTAAGTTTAAGGGTGCCGGCATTTGTCATTTATGAGAACTGAGGAAAACCTGAAAAAAAAAAAAAAAAACTCACTCAGGGAGGATGGTATTGGTAGAATTCAAACCCCAGAACTTCCACTCACGAGTCGGCGCCTTAAGGCCCTCGGCCACCCGTGGCGGTCACTAAACATGGTTCGTGTAAAAAGCTAGTGCTAGAATTTTTAAAATAGTGGAAAATGAAAACAATGTGAGCAGTTATAGATATTAGCGCTTTGAATGTTTTTATATATTTATTATTAGGCATTCACCGATGCTCTAGTACGCGTTTAAGAGGGCAATCGACACCGATGTAGTTCTTGCTAGTTACCATAGCATAAGTTTATGATGTTAGCTCATCTTTCAACAGCCACAGTCACCCAGCTGTTGCTGAGAATGTACCCCCTCCTGCCACGAATATCTTCAGTTCCTTTCGCTGACTCATCAACGCAGCGCTTTTCGTACGTATGGGCAGAACAAAGACATTTACCGTCAGAGTTTTTATACAAAAGCTAATGATGAGGACGATAGTGGCAAAAACTTTCTGACTGGAAATTTGGAGTTGCTGCTGCGATCTCGTGCTCACAAAGCCTACCTACTTTTTATATGCACTACGCCTTGCTTTGCTGGCAAAAGAAATTGATTTATAATTCAGATTTGACAACGGAAAAAGGAGCACAATAAACCAGCTGATCGTTTTATTATGTTCAGCCTCTTTGGGACTATGTGCGTCCTGCCATGATAGAAAAATTAACCCACCACATTCTACGCAAAACCTGAAACAGTACACCAGCCGATCTTCGATCTGTAGAGAAACATTGGACATACAGAACCGCCTGCAAAAATAAAATATGTGACATTATAGACATCGCACGCCACGTTACGTGAAAACAAAGTGGGCACAGAGCATGGCCACCCCAGCTTTAATAGGCCTCTTAGTCGTATAAGATTAGACACACAGAACATGCAAAATATAAAAATGGCATCTGTGCTAAGGAAATATTAATAATGGTATTTCTGTATATCGTGTAGTTCTTTTAGTTTTGTCAATGAACACTATGAATATGTACAAATACTATTAATAATCACGTACTAGTTATTCAATACCAGAACAAGCGGGATTCCGTACAGATTCAGCACAATGGACCATCTCCAAACTATAAACCAGCTGATAGAGAAAACAGAGGAATTGCATCTAACACTAACATGTCGCCTTTATTGACTATAGTAAGACCTTTGACACAGTCGAACATACAAGCACATTACACTCTCTGACAGCTCAAGGAATAAGGCAAAGTACATTCGTATCCTACACAAACTGTATAGTCAGTTGTGCGAAAGTAAAAACAGAAGAAGAAGGACAGCCGTTCCGACTGGAAAGAGGAGTTCGCCAAGGCGATCCAATCTCTCCCGATCTCTTCATATGTGTAATGAGCATATATTCAGGAGAATGAACTGGCATAATAATTTCGGAATCAACATAAGTGGCGGTCGACTAACAAATCTAAGATTTGCCGACGATGTGTCTTATTCGCCAGAACACCGAAAGCACCACAAACTTTGCTGGAACAATTATGTTAGCATAGCAAAAAGACAGGGCTGTCACTAAACAAACTGAAGACGCAGTTAATTTCAAACGGAACTGAAACCCCGATAAAAATAGATGGAACAGTCCTCACATATGTGAGCGAATATACGTACCTAAGACAACAGATTTCCTTCCAAGATAAAATGCAAAAAAAGTACAAAGAGACATCTCATTAACCTGGGGAGTATTTTGGGCCCTTAAGTTTATAATGTTAGACCAAACGCTAAGAAAATCAGATTTCAGACGCTCGAAACTTGTGTATACCTTGTATTACTATGTGGGTGCCAGAAAAACAAAAGATATGCCAAAGAAAAATGCAACGCAAGATCCTGGGAATAACTTTGAAGGACAAAATACCTCTAGTATTAATAAATCAGTTATCTCAGACAACAGACATCGCACAAATAGCTACCAGAAGCAAAGGACAATGGGGCGGTCACGTCGCAAGAATGCAGGACAATAGATGAACCTACAAGATCTCCATGTGGGACCCCCGGATAGGAAAAAGGACACAAGGCAGACCCAGAAGAAGATGGACAGACCTCTTGAAGGATCATGCAGGTCCAAATTGGTCAAGAGTAGCAAGAGGAAGAGAAAAATGGAAATCTCTCGAGAAGCAACTAGTGCAGTGGGAAATGGAGTAACCAAAGAACAAATCAGTCAGTGTCTTAAACAGCATACGAACAACTAGCGTGGCATAACTCACCACGTTAGGAAAAAGTGAGCTTTCCCTACTTGTTAGGAAAAACACTAAAACAGCGTTGCTACATGACAGGTAAATAAACAATAAACAAATGAAGCCAAGATTATTGTATGATGTTCTGTAAACAGATGTGACCCACATTACGTTATGTTACCGTTGCTGCAACAAGAGTATCATTTGAACAGGGGGGAAAAAATTGAAATGGTATTGGAAAATCGAGAATGTTGTTGAAGTTCAAAGGCAATGGAGACGCGCGTACAGAACAGAACCGTTGTTGGGCTTCTACCAATGGGGAACTCTTAAGGATGTTGTATACCGTAGAAAACCAGCTACACTGGCAGCACTGCGGGAAGAAATTGAAACGGCATGTGCTGCTATTGCTGAGGACACTTTCGCAAATGTTGCTCAATCAGTAGTTCAACGTACTCAGAAGTGTATCGACGTGATGGTGGGCATTTTGAGCAACTGTTGTAACTGTAAATGTCTAAAATGATTAGTGCTCATCATTTTCTGTTTGTGTGAATACAGTTTTGTTATGTTAACACAGTTTTTTCTTTGCTTTTGGTGTGTATACATTTTCAGCACCCTCTGTATTCCTATATTATAAGTATGTTGTTGTCAGGTAGGGACACAATACTTCAGTTGCAATGTACTATAGCATACTTTTGTGAAATAGTGCTCCGATTACAATAGATCCGGAAATTGAGATTAAACCTTGTAAAGCAATTTACATTCGATATAATATTGATTTCATTTAACTTCTTACATATTGGCTTTAAATTCTTGTCCGATCATATTGCAGTCAGTTATCATATAATGGAGAAAATATTAGTATATCTGTTTTGTGTGATGAAAAACATATAATTGCACTAAAGCAAAATATTTTGTTGAAACTCCTTTCGTAAAATTTCATGAAGTAGCACATATTCAGTTCTCAATAACAATAATAACCATTCTTTAAAAAAACATTTTAATTTTAATTCCATTTTTCTGGTAGCAATATAAAACTGCATCCACATTTAATGTAATATAAACATTATATGCGACAAAATTTACAGGACAGGGTTACTAATGATATAGGCGAATTTAAAATCCAGGAAACTGACTAAAATCAATTAAGAGAGACCCTATCGCGTCTCACAGAAACAGAGAAAGTTAATTAATTTACACACACAAGAAATACGAGAAGTTTGTATTTGTAGGGGATAATTTAGTTCTTGGGCATCTCCCGTGGTCTCGGTTAAGAAGAAAAACGGAGACTTTTATACGTGTCGGCCGCCGTCACGACTTTTCCCTCTTTTCCTCTCCTTATAGATGATTTGATAAGTTATTTGGCCAACCATTCTGAACCACTGAGCATTAAAACAAGAAGAGTAATATTGTTTCATCACTTATAAGTCATAGAAAGGAAATGCTGATAGACTGTCATCTTTCTGGTCGCTAAATATAACCCAGGAATTTCAGCAACAAAATGGCCATTAGCTGACAAACTGAAAAAATATTGATTTAAAATTTATCATTCAAGTACCACAATAGCCATCCACAACCAGTCCCAAGATACAGGTCAAGAACCCGGTGCTCTTTACTGTAAATGTGCAGGAGATACGTCGGCCGTTTCACGCCCTGAGTTGATTGGGACGCTGATGACCTGAGATGTTAAAGAGCGTCCATAAATAAATCAATCAAAAAAAAAATCGATACAGAAAGGTATAGAAGACATGGCATGTACACGCAAAGCATTGAAAATGTAGAAGACAAACAAATAATTTATAAAGATCTGAACTCAGTTCATTCATGGACGCGTACTCTGAGCCTTGGTCTTAATCCCTTAAAATTGCAGGCTATGGTCGTGAGATACGAGCGATTGCTAAGTGCCATAGACATAGACAACATTCCTTGCATTAATAATCAATCAAACAGAAATTCCCTTCACTGATTCTGCGAAAAACCTTGGAGTTATCATTGACAGTAATCTCTGTTGGGAAAACCATGTTGCTGAAATCTGCAGGAAGGTGACTTCTCTAATCCATAAGTTTAAAAGATTAAACGTGTCCTTACCCAGAACCATAAAAAAGATCTTGGTGCAGTCCCTGGTGATGCCTCACTTCGACTACTGCGATTTTCTGCTCACAGACTTAAACTCCAACCTACAGCGTGTTCATAATATGTGCATACGTTACATCTGCGACGTGCGTCTGTTCGATCATATAACACCCCCTCCCCTCTTGATTCCGTATGAAAGACCGAAGAAACATTTGTTATCTCCACTACTTTCAAAATTATCCATACATCTTCTCCATCTTATCTATGTTCTCGTTTTCAAAATCTGTCTTCCTCTCATAGTCTTAACATACGTTCTGAATCCCAGCACGTTCTATTATTACATTGTACCGAATATCACTTTACTCATCATCACTGCCCGTCTCTGGAATGCATTGCCATGTCAGAGACTGCCAAACTTTAGAAGAATTTCATAAGAAATTGTTTAATATTATTAGAAATAATCGATTACCCTAGAATTAGATACTTTTTGTTACAATGCATGTATTTATTTGTTTTACCTGCTGTAGAATTATTCATTCTATTATTTTTATTACTATCACAAATGTTCCTATCTCCTTCATAGTATTGTCAGGGTTTAATTTTATGTTTTGCTTGTATCTTTATTTCACTTTCAGGATTTACGTAGGTTGATATATGTATAAATAGTCATTGCTGGTGCTTGTATATTATTGTTCTCTTACTTTCTTATTTTTTCTTCTTTTTTAGTAATATTTTTCATTATCAATGTTTATGTATTAGCATACATTTATTTATATACATCATGTTTTATATTGGTTTATATGTGTACGAATATTGTCAACCTTACTGTCAATGTTGTGATTATAGTGTTGTCGCTATAATTTCATGTAATTATTATTAGATTGGTAGAGCGGAAGAGATGGCCTAATGGTCTTAGCTCTACTAGAATAAATAAATAAATAAATAAATAAATAAATATAAAATGCATTTATTTCGTGTCAGAAAGCAGCCCTAATGCTATCTACCGGTTCGCGGTTATAACACATTTTGACGTGTTTTGTGCTTGTAACCAGCAGTCACTAAAAACACCACAATAATAATACTTCTTGTCTCATACGGAACGTAAGTTATGAATTAAATAACACGCTTTCGAAACTTTATAACCTAACATATACTTGGATCCTACATGTGAGTAATTTTCTGTCGTTTTATATTTATTTATTGTGAAAAATATTTGTTGGACAATAAGAAAAAATAATTATCACACATCTTCAACATTAACACAATCATTCATCAAAGCCTTCACCAAATTGCTTTTCATGCCACGCTCTCGATTAAAAATATATTGAAATAGCATGTAAAATATCAGACTTTTGCAAGACAAGATATCTTGTTAGGGAATATCATTTTGCTTATTTCATATTTATTTATTAATATGGGAATATTATGTAGGGCATACCTAGAACAACAAATGTCCTACCATGATAAAATACAAAAAGAGGTACAAAGAAGGATCTCATTAACCTGGAGAGTATTTTGGGTTCTTAAGTTTATATTGTTAGACCAAACACTAACTAAGAAAATCAGATTCCAGACGCTCGAAACCTGTGTATACCTGTATTGTTATATGGGTGCCAAACATGGTCACTAACAGAAAAACAAAAGAACAAAGTTCAAATATGCCAAAGAGATATCCTGGAAATAAATTTGAAGGACAAAATATCTCTAGTATTAATAAATCAGTTATCTTAGACAACAGACATCGCACAAATAGCTACCAGAAGCAAATGGCAATGGAGCGGTCACGTCGCAAGAATGCAGGACAACAGATGGACGTACAAGATCTCCATGTGGGACCCCCGGTTAGGAAAAAGGACACAAGGTAGACCCAGAAGAAGATGGACAGACCTCTTCAAGGAACTTGCAGGTCCATATTGGTCAATAGTAGCAAGAGGAAGAGAAAAATTGAAATCTCTCGAGAAGCAACTAGTGCAGTGAAAAATGGAGTAACCAAAGAGGGTCTTAAACAGCATACGAACAACTAGCGTGGAATAACTCACCACGTTAGGAAAAAGCGAGCTCTCCCTACTTGTTAGGAGGCCTTTGCCGTTAAGGGACAGAATAGGTTATCTTTATCTTTATCTTTTTTGTATCCCTATGTGAATATTTTCAACGCCATCAGAATCATGTTCAAGTTGCATCAAAGCATTTCTACACTCGTTTCACGATAATCAGCTGATTGTCCAATTCATAGCAACATGTTCTGCACTTGACTGTACAGTTTCCCTCACCACTACAATCACCACCAGCACATCAGCCTCATCATCAATGGCTAAATTTTGTGCATTACTCAGCTCATGAGTTTTTTTTTTTTGATTGGTTTATTTACGGACGCTCTTTAACAGCTCAGGTCATCAGCGTCCCATTCAACTCATGGCGTGAAACGGCCGACAAATTTTGCTCAGAGGTCTCTTCTTTCAGACTTGAGATTCTTTTACATGTCGTAAATGTACGACACGGGACCCACGGCTTTACTTCCCTTCCGAAGGAAGCCATACTTAGGATTTTTCCTGGCCGGGTTCGAACCCGCGATCTTGGGTATAGGAGGTAAGTATGGTAACCACTACACCACCAGGACCGACTCTCATGAGCATGAACTTTGAACTTCTTCACCTACAATTTCTTTTGTTCAATTAGGAAAACTGCACAGTCAATTTCACAATAATGTCTTGTGAAGGATTTAGTAAAATATTCATCATCAAAGTTCTTAGATCACCGAGAACGTTTGGTCCCCTTAATATAGCAAATGCACTCTGAATATAGTCCTGTGTAAGGGGAAAGTGAACTCAAATCTTTCATTTAATTCTGACAAAAGAACATTTAACAGCTGATACTATCTATCCAATCTTGAATACATTGTGATTTGCCTTTCTTGTTTCAAGCTTTATTTAGCACATGTTTTTTTTTTTTTTTTATTATTTTGCATTTCGCCTAGTTATCCTATACATTAGGAATCATTACAAAGGAATTTACTATACTATTTATAACTGGTACATATTGATGAACTTAATATTCATATGTCAAATTAAGTATCAACATTTTCAAGTAAATCACCTGTGGCAGCAGCAGAAGATGGCAAAGAATTAAATGCAACATGTACTCGTAGGCCAGTAGCCACAGAATGAATCAAAACCCTTAATGCTAAACATACCCTTATTGGTGTAAACGGATTAAGTATAATGCACTGTTTGTTAAGTTTAGGAACAAGCTTAGGTATCAGTTTTGAGTTTTTATCGTAAAATTGCTCAATTTGAGCCCAACCACAAACTTTCCCTCCCCAGTTAAATCATTTTTTACATTACTTCTCAAAGATTTTATCACTTGATGAGGATTATAAAACCATTAACTTCAATGTATGGTTTCTCTGAATTAACTTCTAACAAATTCCTCATTTCCAAATTATGTTACCCTGATCACATACCTCTAAATCGGATTCTGAATTGCTACTAAAATGTTAATTAATATCCCCTGACACAGCATCTTTGCTTAAGTAGTGGGCAATCATTTTCTTCAAACTCAACTCTTTAATCATAGCTTGATTACACAATGATCATATGTGTAAGTACTTGAATCAGACCAGTGTCTTCAAACAAGAAAATCTGTACACTGTAAGCCAAAAGCGATTTAAGGAACATTTCATCAATTACTACAGCAATAAAGTACATCTTGCCGTTTAGTTCTCATATAAAAATGTAGCAAACCATTCCAGGCTTTACCTCAGCATTTTGTGAACAGTTTCTCAATGATCGAACTGTAGATAACCAAAAATATAAACATGAAGAGCTAATACACCTCCTTAGCGTTGCTGACTGCGGGCCAGGGGTTAGGAATTTTTCTAAGTCAGGGAGGTCTGGAACGGGGTCCACCCAGCCTCGTGAGGACAATTGGGGAGCTGTCTGATGGAGAGGTGGCGATCTTCGATCTAGTAAGCCGCGATATAGCGATCAGCGGGATGCGATGTGCTGATCACACACCCTGTGTAATACTGCACTCTACTAATGATATCATGTTATGGAGGTAGAGGATATCGCGGTAAGCTAAGGTTGTAAAAGGCTAGAAGTAATGCAAAACAGTTCTGTATTCCTCCCATTCCGAGCCTTTCTTGCTTTGAGAATTGACTGCAGATTAATAAATTTCACTGCACATTATTACTAACACAGTTTTCTGTTTTTGTTTATATTAAGTAAATAACCTTATAATATTTTCTAAACAGTTAAAATCTCCCGAGCTGTTTGGCGTGGTTGTTTAAAGTACTACCATAACTTTCACCAACTGCTTCGGTTGGCATCTTCAGTGGACGATGAACAACACCTTACTGTTAACAAGACGACAGTATTGATCCTTCTCTGTTTGGCTGTAGAGGACGATCGATATTATGTGTGCAGCGGAAGTGGAGGGGGGAGGATGGAGGAGTGGTAGTTTTTAGGAACCGGTTTCCATGTGCTACTTAGGGATATCCACCATCTCTATTAAAGTTGTTTGGATGCTGTTGTATTTCCAATGCTTCCATCCTAGCTAAATTTTATAGTTATTATAAAAACTAATATGATAGTACGAGACATTTCTTGCTGGTAATTTTTAATTTAAAAGACGGTAGTTTCCGTACAAGGCAAGAATGAAAATCAACAATAAATATTGACAAATGAAAATCGTATATGATTGAAATGGCTACTGCAAATCAACAGTGACCACAATTCATTCTTGTTATGCTGAGTTTAAGAGTTCTAAACAAGTTCAAAGAGAATTTCGAGTTAAGTGTAGTGTGAGTAATGAATGACCTGTGTGGTATCGAAAATTGTAGAAACAATTTCTGTGTTAAAAATGCAAGCAGGAGGTCGCATGCAGTACAGAAGCAGCCATTTCTGAAAAAGACGACTGTCAGCAGAGATGAATGTACCATAGACGTCCTGTCAGCGTATTGTTACCTGAAACTGTACCCATATCCCTTACAAAGTCTACAACCCTTACACAATGAGGCTCGTTTCAATTTCGCATTGCATCGCCGTTATGAGTTGTGCAAAGTGCGCAAGCGTTCTGAGAAATCTCCCATCTTTCAACGTTGCATACACAAAGTTTCAAAATATAAAGTTCAGTAGTAAATGTTTTACAGAGTTTTCATTTTATCCATACCCGAACGGATCAGCCTGCATTAAACCCAGTTCTTAACGCACTTATCTGAACAGCGTTTTATGTGATATTCTGCACTTCTGAATATTGTAACTAGTAAAATATCTTCGTCTTTAGAGCTACCGCTACCTCCCACAAGAACGTCATCTTTAATTATTGTTTCTTGCGCAGCCAACGACTGTTCTTTCTTTGCTGGGCTTCTTCTGTGATTGGTTTCCTTTGTGACACAACATAGAACTCCACTGCTGGGCGTGGTGACGAGCAAACTGCAGACGTAGCAGGTCAGTGTGACTGAGACTGCCAACGATCCCGAGCTTCCTTAGAACCTGGGAGACGAGAAAGTGATCATTTCTGAGCGTATTGTTCCTTTTTCTTCCAGATCCAGAATAACTCTGCGTTTCTTTCACTGTCTCTTGCACGGCGGTATAACTAGCGGCACAACATCAGTCAGGGCGAAAGTTCCGACAATGTGTTCAGTACTCAAAAAGCATGATTTCAACTGAACTTAGTGATAAAAAGAGAATCTATCCATTGTAGTTCATTCCGATCTGAAAAAAACGCCAGTATGTTATGTTTACACTCGTATTCAGTGCGGGAACACTTTCAGGTGGGACCAAACACATTGTTAGCCTATAAGAAGGGGACAAGGCATTCAAACTTTAGCAAAAATGACCAAGTAAAAAGAACTAAAGTAAAATTTAATAAAAATCAGTATAATAACTATTAAAATTATAATTAATACTATTAGTGATACTATTATTGTTGTTAACGATGTCAAAGTAATGAATTGTTAGGGTAAATGTTGCATTGATACATGTCAATTAGATTCGCAAACAATCTAATTGTATATGTTCATATTGTGTATATGAACGTATACAATTATTAATGACCACCCCACTGCACGCGCATCTGCAAATGTTCCTATGTTTAAAAATGTACTGATAATTTCCAATTAAATTTCAGCTGAAAAATCCAGGAATATTTTATCATTGTCATTCAAGATACTTTCTCTTTCTAAAGTATCTGGTAATTATTTACATTTGTAATTATAGATTAATAATTATTAAAAGTAGAGCAGTATGGGATTGCAATCACTTTAGACAATATCGTGATGAACACTCTGACCTAATACGCACAGTGTACCATCATACAAATCTTATGGTGTCACTATTACCAACATGTCGTTAGTGACCGCCACGGGTGGCCGAGGTCGTTAAGCACGGACTCGTGAGCGGGAGGTCTGCGGTTCGAATCCCGCCAGGACCGTCCTCCCTGACTGGGGTTTTTTCCAGGTTTTCCTCAGTCTTCATAACTGGCAAATGCCGGGGAGGTACCTAAACTTAGGCCTGGAACGCTTCCTTCCTTAAAAAAAAAAAAAAAAAAAAAAAAAATCCTTTCCCAATTTATCATTTCATCTCATGTATCATCAGTGTCCACCGCCTGTGGTGCCTCAGTAGTAAAAACGGGCGTTAAACACTACTCAAAAAAAAAAAAAAATGTCGTTAGTGCAGGTTATGAATGGAAACAAATAAACAACAATTGCCATTTTTTTCGATAACAAATTTAATTTGCTTACTATTCTGGTTGCCTTGGAATAGGTTATCCTCATTTGTGTCGGCGTGTTTCTTTAGCACATAAATGTTAGTTGAGTGTTTCTAATGAGCCCTTGTTCAACACCAATATGGACTAAAGCAAAGCTTAATGCCTAACCCGGCAGTTGCCCAAGTCCTGCGCTTAGACCCTCAGGTGCTGCTTGACTTCCACGCTTAAGTGACTGTACATTAACCCATGACTCGTCTGTATAAACAATTTTATTTCCCCTGGGCCCTTGATGCCTTTTAGATATTTGTGTCGCCAACTATCGTCTTTTTCTATTTTTATGCACTTGTTGCCCTTCTTTCACATTCGAATACCAAATTATGTAGAAATCGGTTCAAAGGAGCCCTTGAGAAATTAGGTTGGGTAGCTTATCAATGTTTACTCTCGCATAATCATATTCAACGTCTCGTATATGTTTTCAAGCAGCAAAGAATGAACAATGCCTCGCACTCCCCTTTGCACTGTTCTATTATATTGCGTTCACCTTGAGAGTTTCCGCCATTTTCATTTCTTTTTGGTGGCATTCTCAAAGGTTCTATGTTTCCGTCTTTTTTTTTTTTTTCTATGCACTACTGTTTCTGAATACCCGGTATCCTTAAATGTTCCTTTCATTGCCTTATTACAGTTCATTTTGCTTGAAAAGTAATGAAACACATTTATCATTAATTCACATTCCTTCCTTCTTATTTCGCTTCTTGTTGACTTGTTCCTTCATAGATAAATATTTACCAAATACACCATTTCACATTCTAAACACCGCCACGAGTGGCCGAGGTCGTTAAGGCACGGACTCGTGAGCGGGAGGTCTGCGGTTCGAATCCCGCCAGGACCGTCCTCCCTGACTGGGGTTTTTTCCAGGTTTTCCTCAGTCTTCATAACTGGCAAATGCCGGGGAGGTACCTAAACTTGGCCTGGAACGCTTCCTTCCTTAAAAAAAAAATCCTTTCCCAATTTATCATTTCATTTCATGTATCATCGGTGTCCACCGCCTGTGGTGCCTCAGTAGTAAAAACGGGCGTTAAACACTACTCAAAAAAAAAAAAAAAAAATCTAAACGTACACCAACTTCTTACCTACTGTCAGTGCGACAGGGTAATGGACTACCGACAGTATGTAAGCTTTTGTCTTACAAAATGGAAAGTGACGATTTTATGTGAGAGCAGACACTTGGGGGGAACCGGCATTGCAGTCAGGGATGACTTCAGCGACAAAGTACGTTCCTCTACCGCTCATGGTTCATGCCAGAAAGCAGGGGTGTCGTGCAGTTATGAAGTTCAACAAACTATTGATAGATAGTCGAATCAGAAGCAATGAATTAGAAGAAATTGACAGGAACTGGCAGAA
Source organism: Metallyticus violacea (assembly GCA_030762175.1). Lineage (NCBI taxonomy): Eukaryota > Metazoa > Arthropoda > Insecta > Mantodea > Metallyticidae > Metallyticus > Metallyticus violacea. The sequence goes on along the minus strand of CM060840.1, from coordinate 107,735,044 downwards.
ACTTCTAATCCAACATGGATATGCAGCAGGTGCAGGCAGGTTGTAGATCACTGGAGGAGAAACAGAAGGGGAGGAGGAGGTCAACATAAGGAATGGCACAGCAACCTTGGGAGGAAAACAAAGGAGGAACGTCCGAGAGAAATCAATTGTGAGAAATCGCGAAGAAGCAACGCCACCAAGTGTTAACATCAATAGAGGTGAGTCCCGCAGATCTATCCCAACAATATCAGAGACAAAGGTAAGAGAACACAGGACAAGAAGCCAAGCTGTCAATAGGTTTCTGGACTGTGGAAAGTTTGAGAGGGAAACTGGCGAATGACCACGTTCCTGGGATTCAATGAACACATTAGGATTAGCAGAGACTTGACTGAAAAATAATGAATCTGTGGACATTGGTGGTTACGATGGTGTGTTTTCTTGTTCAGGAGTGAGAGATGTAAGGGAAAGGTAATGCAGGTATTGCTAAGAATAACCACAAGAAATTTCTGAAAATAATACGGAGCTATCTTAAAGGAGCAACGTGTATATTGTAATATTTGTAATATAAATACAACAATTATAACCGTTTACTACCAAGAGGCGTCCCAGTATGCTGAACCAGAACTTTCCACAGATTTGGGGGAATTAATTATAGAAATTAGAGACGCATATCCAAACACAAACCTAATAATAATGGGCGATCTAAACGCTAAGATAGGACAAGAAAGCCTTACTTTGAAAAGGGGAGATGCAGATTTTAGGAATCAAGCAAGAATAGCAAAGACTTCGTCCTCAATGCATAGGGAAAAAAGTTTTACTATTTTGTGATGACTTCGAAGGGTCAGATAAATCAGATCACCACACTTTGGTGCATGCTAAGGGGAGTAGTGTTATCGACTACGTACTGTGTACGCAAGATATAATACTAGTAATTAAAATTGTAAGGTGTAAAGCAGGGTAGATTCACACCATTTCCCACTGCCATTAAATTTAAGGAATGCTATGAGTCTTAAAATACATCAGAGGAATATATAACTGAAACATTGACGCGCCTACGGAAATACAGATGGAAAGAGGAAGAAAAAGAATGCTTTACTCGCATCTTATAAAGTGCATTAAAATATTTTGATGTAGATAATATACATAAGGGTGCTGATTGTATAAAGAAATTAACAGACATTATACAGAAAGATAGTAGGTGTATGCTAATTCAGAGGAACGGTAAAACAAGTAGCTAAATTCCAACGGTTGGTACAATGATGAAAGTAAAAAAGCGAAGAAAGCAGCGGAAAGCATGCTCGTTAAATACCGGAGGGAGGCGAGGAACAGTGAACTTCGTTTGCGAAGCTAAGAAAAAAGTACAAAGAAATACTGTCGCATAGCAAAACCGCATGGCAGGGCACAAAAGCAGTCGAGAGTTGGCAGGTCAGTGACATGCCATTAGAGGCAAATCCGAAGCCGCAGGTTTGCGCAAGAAAATATTTCAGTTTTAAAACAGCTTTCAAGGAGAAGAACTCGGAACAAGTACAAATGTTACATGCACTAAAAGTACACTACACAGATGTCCCATTAATTATAAAATTAACCGACCAGAAATCGTCTAAGCGATAAAAAGGTTAAATAAACGGAAAGTCAGCGAAATACAGGATAAACAATCCTTCACGCAACTATTTCGCGGCGTGCGCTGGCTACTGTGTCGGCGGTGTTCTACTTGCGCAAGAATTCAACTCACACTGAAGCCTCGCACGGCGGAGGGGAAATATATTCCCCGTCGACATAGCGCTGGCGGCCGGTCCCTCGGATGCGTCAAGCATTGCTCACCCTCTAGAAGGCATGCCCGCTGAGTTCTTTAAGAATATTTTACCAATTGATAAATTGGTACATCTGCATAGAGTAAACTTTAATAAACTATTTGAATGAGAAGAATATCCGGAAGTGAGGAACACGGCCATTATCCAACCACTCCACAAGAGCAAAGGCAATATTAATACACCAGCAAACTACAGAGGAACCTCATTGTTGTCTGTGTTTGGAAAAATTTACAGCAGCGTTTTATACGAAAGAATTAAATATTCGTTTAAGGTTATTTCTAAAAAAATGATTAACGCTCTTATGACAATGCATAAGGAAGAAAATTTTGTTATTAGCCCTGATCGATATAAGAGATCTAAGTTCCACATAGCACACAGGGAGGTTAAACAGGGTTGTATATTGTCACCGTTATTTTTTCATTTGTTTATTGATGATATTGTTAATAAAATTATGAATGAAGTCATACATGCACCCGGTAATTGAATATCAACAAATACCTGTTCTTTAGTAATTCTCTCTATTTGGTAAAAGAATTGCAAAATGGGTAAAAGCACTGCAAGATTATTGCAAACAGTAGGGTATGCTAGTAAATACTTCTAAAACTAAAGCTGTCACCTTTAAAAAGGGCAATGTCTACGACAAGCTAGAAAAATGAACTTATGCTGAAGAAGTTAAACAATTTGACTATCTTGGAATAAGATTTGACACGAGTGTAAAATGCAATAATCACACGAGGAAAGCGGTCAAATTTCAGAGGTACTGCGGCTGCTAGCCCGGAAACTGGACTTGCCAGTTAAAACATTAAAAACTATGTATGGAGCAATGGTTAGACCCTCATTGTTATATGTAAGGGAGATTTGGGGATGGGATAAAATAAACGGTCTAAATAAATTACAATGTGATTTCTGTAAGCGAATTCTAGAGTGGGGAGGGACACGTGGACCTATGGTGCACTAAGAGAGGTGGGATGCTGGGAAAAAGCAAAATAAATGTAATTAGATACTGGCTAAGAATAATTAAATGATAACAAGCAACTCTGAGGGCAATATGCTACCAACATGCATTATCCAAAATAGTGGGCAGAGGTTGTACAGCGGAATTGTCAAAAACCAGTTTAAAGAGATTTGGCATAGAATTTTGAAAACAGGTATGGAGCAATGAACAAAAATCAAAATACTTGTCTGGCATAAATCGGCAGGAGAGAGGGCCGCGATGCATGCAGATGTCATCTCTGAACCTGCAGAGCGAAATTAAAACTAGATGGGGGTAGGAGATCTATATCATGGAGTTAAGTATGAAATTGAGGTCGAGAATAGCAAGGCTTGAGCTGGAGGCTGGAAGCACGTAACGTTGATGAGGAAGGCAGGAGGATTTGCCCGGAAGACAAGCTGCACATTGTCTAAGTGGGCACAGACAGAAGATACCAGGAAAAAACTTCCCCCGGATTTATTTTTGACTTATAGTAGGGGGAGGCTTGCATGTTGGGACTTAATTGTAAATATTCAAAACTGACTAAACCTGGGCACTTTCTTAAATTAAATACATAGTTTTAGGAACAAGACATTTCTACATAAATAATACGAAAAGTTATACGAATATGAGAATTATTGTTTGTCAGGGCGCGCGTGTGTGTGTGTGAGTGCTTTCTTTTTAATGTTGTTGGTTTCTTTTGTTGGAATTAATTTCAGAAATTAAGTATTTTACAAGAACATGAACGGTCTTACGACCCATGCGACTGCGATATGCACATCTAATTTAATTGAAATAATAATACTGCACCTACATGTACCGACAGTGTTAAATCTGCAGCCTATCTGTCAGTTTGACGCCTGCTAGCTGAATAGATGGTCGACCCTTGCAATGAACCAATAAGTTACAGGATTGCGGTTTCTTTTGAAAACCTCCTTAATATTATTTCTCCCTTGGTCCAGATGCAAATCCAATAACAAAAAAGTTTCTCCCTACTTAACTTTTCTGTTTCACAGGTTTAGATTTACCGAAAGTATTTCATTTAAAATTATAACACTCGTCTTATTAAATAGAGAATGTTCAAAAGAGATAGTTTTGTTCTAGCTCAAAAAAATATTAGTGTGCTTTAATATTTGTTTACTAGGTACAGAGTGGTAAAACATACAACCAGCAAATATCGAACTTTACATAAAACACGTTCTGTTTAGAAAGTTGATTCCATAGGAATTTATAATGATTCTATTAATAATATAACACGATAAAGAAAAATGTTCTGCATAGGATAATGTGCTCAGAATTGAAACTTTTAATGATCGTATTATTTGTAACTTAGCGTGAGAGTAAAAAAGGACGGAGCTAATGTATGCATCAGAGAAAGACCGAGATATCCCATTAGTTTCATATTGTGTTTTAAGGATGAGACGATCTTTAAATACTTTGTGTCACCTAGGGAAAGTTATTGATGCTCTATAATATGTAACTTCACTACAAAATGTAAATGTTTACCAAGATATTGCTTCAAATAATCCTGGAGGAGAAAGCTCGCAGCTCCAGAAAGAGAATTCCTACCCAGTTCATTATTTGAATTTCCCAGTAGTGACGCCCTTCTGAGATTCGTTTTCTTTTCTCTACTCCCGTCTTAGTCCAGCAACGAATTTATCATCCTTATCTACCATAGCAATTATTTCACAAAACTATTTTCAGTTTCTCATTGAGAATGTTTATGCTGTAGAAGAAAATCAGTATTTTCGTTATTCTAATGGCTGTAATACAAAAACTATTTCCATAGCCAGTACAAATTCATTGAAAGAATTTGCAAACATAAAATAATGTTTCTTCATTTTTATTTTAAGTCAATCAATGTTCCATATATACGAACATATTGGGGTTTGAAAAATAGGAGGTAATTTTAATTCTTCATGTTTTTACATTGTCCAAACAATCATTAAAATACTGACACTGACTTTTTACGCAACAAATGATTATTTCAGTCGCCATGTCAACGAGTATAAATAAAAGATTATTTTATTAGTTGCCATTTGTGGAAAGAAACAGCATTATCTCTGCAAACACCCATTGCTTGTTCAATGTTATTACGAATGTGGACGCAATTTTTCAGCAGCCATATGTCGTTTCCAATCCAAAATGGTTTAAGAATGGATCCCTTAAAATTTAGTGTATATACAGAGGGTGCCAAAAAATGTATACCCAATTCAAGCAAAGAAAAAACTGCGTTAACATAACAAAACTGAACTCAAACAGATAATGATGAGCACTAATCATCTTAGACTTTTACAGTTACAACAGTTGCTTAACATACCCCACTATGCGTCGCTACACTTGTGAGAGTTTGAACTACTGATTGAGCAACGGTTGCGAAACCACAGCCAAAGACGCGGGGCTTGTTTATATAAAACATTAATACTAATAATAGGGTAAACAAGTGTTATATCGGATACTTTCTAAACATCACAATAATTAACTCATTAAAATTAACAAATAAAAGCAATATTTTCGTCTATATGAAAGTAGGCCTTTATCTTTGACTTTACCGCCACGGGTGGCCGAGGTCGTTAAGGCGCGGACTCGTGAGCGGGAGGTCTGGGGTTCGAATCCCGCCAGGACCATCCTCCCTGACTGAGGCTTTTTTCAGGTTTTCCTCAATCCTCATAACTGGCAAATGCCGGGAGGTACCCTAAACTTAAGCCTGGAACATTTCCTTCCTTAAAAAAAATGTTTTCCTAATATATCATTTCATCTCATGTATTATCAATGTCTACTGCCTGTTAGCCTCAGTATAAAAACGGACGCTAAACACTACTCAAAAAAATATTTGACTTTAATTATTGTCAGTAGTCTTAGGTGTCCAAATAGTAGCGTGAGAAGAAGTCTTGCAAATGATAACGCAGTCTCGAGTTCTTAGAATTGCGTTCCTAATTTCGGATAGAGCAAATCTGTAGAGGATAGAAGGAAAAATATTACATAACTATTAAATATTCAGAAATGTAATATTTCAAGGCTATATCAGCAAAAAAATCTTGTAAAAGTGTGTAAAAAGCTTACCAAACAACACATTTGTATGTTTGGCTATTGACGCTGTCTACACTTAATTTACGGCTCAGCTTAGGCAAAGAATGCCATAAATCCACCACTCTCGCCCCGCCATGCTTGAAGAGCGGGTCATAGCAGTCGCTGAAAATTTTACACTGCAGTTCGATTGTTCAGAATCAGTTCCTCTTTACACTTTCTAACTCTTTTTCATTTTATTGCTGCTCCCTCCATTTCGTTGTTTTATCGCCGCCATATTTCACAATTTTCTTTGTTCTCTTGGCTGTCTCATTAGCAGAAATTTTCTTCACTGCTATTACAAAGTGCGTTTCATGCGAAGTCGCAATGGCAGCTTTTCCACCCTTACGGCCTACTTTAGAAGGCCCTTGTACAGAGGGAAGAGAGTGAATATCTGATGAAAAATATTCAGGCCCTTTTATGAACCCATTTTCCAGGTTTCTACCGAGATTTGGCCCTCTTCCTAAAGCAACTGATACTGTTCATGTTTAAAGCCTGTTTTTACTACTGATGCACCATAGTGCCAATAAAATAGTTTTACAAATAACACCTCAATTTTCAATCCAATTTAAAAAAAATGTTTAAATACAAACCCTTAAATATATTGAAATGTGATTTTATAAACATTTTTGTTTAATCCTTGAACACTGTTTATACATGAGATGAAATGATAAATTGAGAAAAGTAGTGTTTTTTTTTTTTTTAGGAAGGGAACGTTCCAGGTCTAAGTTTTGAATGCCCCGGTATTTGCCATTTATGAGAACTGAGGAAAACCTGAAAAAAAAACCTCAGTCAGAAAGGACGGTCCTGACGGGAATGGAACCCCAGACCTGCAGCTCACGAGTCCACGCCTTAACGACCTCAGCCACCCATTGCAGTTTATTGTTTAATGATTTTCATGATTTCCTAACAACCAATGGGGCACATTAAACGTTTAACAAGCTTTTAGGTAGATATTTTCATGTTTTTCAATAACTTCAACAGCCCTGGTATTGCCGCCTTACTCCTATACCAAATTAAAACGAAATACTAGAACAGCAGTAAAAATCGTGCTACGTATAAAATATTTGGCAGGCAAACTATCCCACATTACGACAGAAGCCACCATGTGATAAAACACAACTTCTAACTTACAAATTCAGCATTTTCCACCTGTGATACCAAAAGAACATAAATACAGGGAGTCCCAAAACATATATACACACTTCAAGTAAAGAAAAAACTGTGTTAAAATAACAAAACTGAATTCACACAAACAGAAAATGATGAGCACTAATCATCTTAGACTTTTACAGTTACAACAGTTGCCTTAAAATGCCCACATCGGCGTTAATACACTTCTGAGTACGTTGAACTACTGATTGAGCAATGGTTGCGAAAGTGTCCTCAGCGATTGCAGCACATTCCAAAACCATAGCCAAGGACGCGGGGCTTGTTGCTATGCGAGGTCTCCCAGATCTGCCCTTGTGAACATCGCATACGGTACCATGAGTCTCAAATTTGTGTCGAATGCGTGCAATTGTTACTCGCGTTGGCGGTTCTGTTGCCTTTGAACTTTAACAACATTCTCGGTTTTCCAATACCACTTCTGAATTACTTTACGCGTTCAAACGATAATCTTGGTTGATTGTTGATTTACCTGTCAAGTAGCAATGCTATCATAATGTATGTGAGTCACATCTATTTACAGAACATCATACTACACATTACTGTGTAGTTTTTCGGTCCAACTTTGAAATAAATTAAATAGATAGCTACTGTGAAAGTGTGTATACATTTTTGGCACCCTCGGTATATACAGAGACATTCAATCTTGCTAGACGTATTATTGGTTGTGAAGTTATCTTATGAATGTTCCTGAGCAATCCTACGACAACTGAGGAATGAAAAGAATTCATTACATACACTGAGGAACTCAAAGCCACTTTTACAACATTGAATTTATTTTATTTATTTGGATTATTTACGGACGCTCTGTAACATCTAAGGTCGTCAATTCAGGGCGCGAAACGGCCAATAACTTTTGCTCAGAGGCCTCTTCTTTTAGTCTGAGATCCTTTTAGGACCTAAATCTACACGGGTCCAGCGACTGTACTTCCCTTCCGAAGGAGGAGTTATTTAGGATTTTTACACCGGATGGTGTTACTATTGTCTTTTGCAGTGTGTGTGTCACTCGGAAAGTTTCTGTCGCCGAACGCTTCCTTGGCTGTGTGGAGATATTTCCCAGAGAGATGTATGTCTTGCCATAGCAAGAAATCATAGGGATTTTAGTAAAGCCACCCTAACAACAAAACGAATATAAAGAGCTGATGACGTGCTCAGAAGAAAATGAAGAGAAACTTGGAAAATGTGAAAACGTGCGGAGAAGCCAATGCACTCGTATATCACGGTTCGAGAAACACAAAAAAACTAGCAGTGCGTAATTTGATGTACTTCTGAAAAGAAAGTCAGTTGTCATAAAAACGCCACGCTTGGAGGACGTGAATAAAATCAGTTCCTTGCGAAATGCTTTAAAAACTTTTTATGGACGCTTATTCACTAATTTTAAAGTTCGAAAAGGATGAAGACATTTGCATAACGAAGTTTCTCTGTGAAAGATCAAAGATTTTTTCATTAATGAGCTACAGATCAAAAGCTTTTTCGTCATTTGCTTTCTGAACTGATGAAAAATATTGAATAAAATTCTCAGCATTTACTTGATACTAGTAGAACTTGAAATAGTAGTTAATTAGCCCTTTTTATCTTGCACCTCTACCTAGAAAACGTCTCGTAAGGTTTGGAAATTTCAACTCTTTGGGGTAGAGCGAATCACTGCACATCTGCTTATTAGTAATATGCCTTCTGTAAAAAAAAGTTCCAACATTAAACCTGGATAACAAATACCACAACTATACAAGTAAACTGTTTTTATTTTAATTTGTTCTATGGATGCCCTAAAAGCACGTGCAAATTTCTTTAGGCATATGGATGTAAACAAACTTTTTTGAATGATAATGTCACCTTATGTGGTGGAAATGTTAAAATTTCAAAACAAATTCCCTCTTTTTGCTCATTTTAGGGTCATGTTTTGTTATTCATAGCACAGTTCGTCATATCATGTCCTCTAAATATTGGACAGGCTTATTTCGTCAACACCATGTTCTGTTATCTGTCTCACTGTAGCGCTACCACTCCCCTTTGGAACTTAACAAGGAGCTTTGATGTAACGCGAAACTCACATTCCGGAAGGCCCGGGTTCCATTTCGACCTTGGGTGTTTTCTGGCTGTCCCTTGCCACTTAAGCGAATGTTGGGATGGATATTTGCACTCTTGTATGTCACTCTGCTTGTTCTGTTGCAGGGTCGAAATTGCCAGGACTAGGCGGGCCGGCGCGGTGCTTGCGTTTTCGAAATGTTTCTGATCAGGCTTCTAGAATGGAAGCGGGCCTTCTGATTGGTTCGCACAACTCAGGGAAGGGCGTCAGTACTTTCCATCTGAAAATAGTCTGGTCGTCTGGTGTTTCCTTATCTCATCCCTTCCTCCTGAAAGTACCCCCATTAAGGGGCATAGGCACAAATGGCCAGCCGCGAGCAATGCTCAAGTAGCCAAGTATCCTCCTTTGCCCCAGACGATCGCAGCTTCTTATAAAATTTCTGTTAACGATAGGAAAGACAGGAGATATCAGGTAGCTTTAGTAGTAAAAAGTCATTTGAGGGTTTATAGGGGGTTAAAGGAATTATGGGGTAGAGAGAATTATGTGGATGAAGGTGACAGGTGGACGAGGGAGGGAATCGCATAGGCCCGGACAGGGGTAGTGAATCTGAAAGAAATAAGAGGAGGTTTAAATACAGAGGAATGTCCGGTGTGTGGAATCAAGACAGTTAATGGCATGCAATTGTGGGGTGTAGAGAAACTAAAGAAATGAGAGCAAGACGTGGGATAGAGATAAGGAGAAACAAGTTGGTGAATATGAAAAGAAGGCAGAAAATGTTGGAATTTGGGAATTATTTAGGTGAGGTTAAAAGAAAATGGTTGAAGAAAATAAACAGGAAATGAGGAACCAAATAGGACAGAAACATAATTTAAGTTGGGTTTTGATTGAGTTGATTTTGTAGATGTAATTTGCCTGATAGTTGAGAAACCGGGGCACTTGATTACACAACAAACAACTCGGGAAGTTTTACTACAGTGACTCTGGTTGTATTTTCTTATGTGACTGAGTGATTGTAAAAGAGCTTGTTATATTATTAAGTGCAGATAAATTACATTCAAATACTATGTTTATTTACCTTGAACCTTATCTTAAGATATTTCAAAATATTATTTTGATACCCCTCTATGCCAAAAATGTTTGAATTTTCTTCTTCCAAATCAAATTACCATCATTTCAAAGATTATGTGGTATGACACAGTTTTCCTTTCATAAAAAAGCGAAAAAAAAGTCAAACTCATTAAATGTTATACAGTGATGACGGCTCATTGTTCTACTAAATATTATAACAAATAACACAAGCACCCACGTGACATTTTAAGATCAGTAGCCTTATGGATAAAATTCCAAACAAGAATAAATTAGACGACGTGTTAATTAAACAGTTTAGACCGAGAGTTAGCGAGATGAAGATGTTAATCACACCGACCGCTCTTCACAGTGTATTGTTCTTTACAGTGTCTACAATTTACATGACAAAAAGGTCTGAAACATGCAAAAACATGCAATTTTTATCAACCATGTAATCAACCAATTAAAACTTAATCTTCTTCTTAATTTATTTTCCATTGCACTTTTTTCACAAAAACGAAAGATACAAATATGATTTATAAGATAACAATATTCGTGCTTACAAAATTAGACTAACTTTTCTCAAGAGGTTCAATAGTCGTACTTTTTTCTTATCTACAAGAATATTTTTCATGACATTTTCTATATCATATATGACATGATGTTATTGGAAAAATGCTAATGAAGTAATATATGAATTTGTTAGATTCAAGTGTGAGTCATTCAGGTTTTCTTGGCCTAAAACTTGATTCGCTTTAAGAACAATGCTATACCCATGGTTTTTATTCACAGCGCCTGTCTAATTTTATTTTTTAACTTTCAGTAAATTTTAATTTCTCTCATTTTAATTGAACTCATACATAATTTAAAGAAAATATTTGAATCGGACATAGACAGCCTTATTTAACAGACCGGAGAAAACCAAAGCTACGGATTCAAGCTTCGTGTTATTGTTGGCAAGAAAGAGCTGCCGTTTGTGAGTGGGACAAGTGTATATTGAGGCAAATGTACCAGAAATGTCAGCGACATTTGTGCATAAACATATTTCGTTAAGTGTTTTAGAAATTATAACAACAAAAATGTATCGTTTATTTAATAACGAACATAAATATAGTTCTTTAAGGGATTCCTGGTCACTGCTGCATCCAGTAAACGAGTACGCTGATGTTTTTGCCAAGGTCTAACGTACTGCAGACCGAAAAATATTCCTTCATACAGCAAAACTTTATCCATAGAGCATTTAAGACTGCACGAGATGATTAGTTCCAAAGATAGGCCATCAAAAACATTTCTATTTGAAACTGGAGCAGTATTTACACCGGGTAGAGTCTGTTCACAACTATTCTGTCCCCTGTGTGATCAAGAAGGAGGGTTATGGACAGGATGTACTTGATGTGATGTCCAGTATTTCATAAAACCACTGCAGGCCAGAGACATTGGCGAGTTAGAGGCCTACTTAAGGGCTAATAACCGTTGTCAAAGACCTGCCATTTATTTAAATAAATAAACGATGATTTTTTTAGTAGTGTTTAACGCCCGTTTTTACTACTGAGGCACCACAGGCGGTGGACACTGGTGATACATGAGATGAAATGATATATTGGGAAAGGATATTTTTAAGGATGAAAGCGCTCCAAACTAAGAGTTTAGGGTACCTCCCTGGCATTTGCCAGTTATGAGGACTAAGGAAAACCTGGAAAAAAAAAACCCAGCCAGGAAGGACTGGCGGAATTCGAACCCCGGACCTCCCGCTCACGAGTCCGCACCTTAACGATCTCGGCCATCCGTGGCAAAAAAAAAAAAAAAAAAAAAAAAAAAAAAAAAAAGTGCTGTATTTAAAAAGAAGAAGAAAAGTGCAAAATTTTGTGGTATACCCAAAGGAGTCTTGAAAATATGCTGATAAATATGCAAAGTTGTCTATTATATGCAGAAACACTCAAAATGTGCAAAAATATATCAAATCAATTCTTCGTGTTCATCGTAACTGAAGTATGAAACATATATCAAACACTTTTTGCATAACTTTCAAAGAGAAGGTAAAAATAGACATTTTTGCATATATAGTGCAAAAGGGAAAAAGGAGCCAAAGACCCTTGAAATGCGATGAAGAGATCAATTTGTATGACCCCCAAGAGTCAGAAGGTTCCAATCATTGAGGCTGGTGATGAATAAAATACCAAAGATAGATTACCAATTTCAAATGTAAAATAAATCATTACATCTGAAAATTGAGAAATTAGCAAGCAGGGACTGACTTTGCAAATTCATTGATTGACTGATAGAACTCAATGAAGCAAATATCATCACATGGTTCGCCATAACTCATCGTGGAAAGAAGTAAATGATGATCGCTTTCTTGCCATTCCTGGTCGGCGTCAAATGACAATAATATTCACAGAAGAAGTTCTTCTAATTATATTTATTTTTACTATTGTGTGTTCATGTTGATAAAGTCAGATATTTTTGCAATATTTATTTTCTGTTGTCAGCTTTGTTTGCAATTTGTTTATTTCAAAGTACGAGGCATAACTATAGAATAGATTTGTTTCTCTTTATTTTTTTTTTTTTTTTTTTTTTGCAATGACTGCCTTGAACTTTGAGTTTCGTGTCATCTAACAAGACTTTTTAATAGTGTTTAACTCCCTAATAAGAGCTACAAAAGATGCCTTTGGAAATTTTTATTATTTGATATAATTACTTAGAGATGCCCATCCTAACGAGGGAAATGGATATGAATTAAATTTAATATAATTATCAATTAAGCTATTCTGAATTTAACTGTTACGACCATTTTACCGCAAAATAACTACACATTTCGTAGTTTATCACCAGCGGGAAGCTCAACAAGGCCAGGCGACTAGAACTTCGCTCACGGGTGGCCATAACAACTGCCACGCCATCCATACGAATATCACAGTGTAACCAGATGAATAATATTGAACAAGAATCCGACACTTCTTTGTTTAGAACTAAAAATGCTATTTATAGTACGTTTTTATATTTCACTCCATGTAAGTAATTTATTTTCATTAAAAACAATCTACAAGTAGTGGAAGCCTAATTGTTTTAAGAATTTGTGCATTTGATGTCAGTTCTTGTTTACCCTCAAGTTCTACTGTCGTAAATTTCTGTCTTTTAGGGCGTTTCTATAGAGATTCGAGTAACTTCTGAGCTTTGTTTATTTTGACAAACATTTTATTTCTATCACCTTCACTCTCAACTGCATTAGTTTTGTTATAGTTTTTTTGAAAAGTGTAATAATTAGCATTAATGTAGCCTGCAAACTTAAGATAACTTTAGTCTATAAAATATTAAATATATTAATTTCACTAAAGGTTACTTAACATTTTTTCTAAACTGATATCTTTTTAACACTGGATATTCATCTACCTACCACAAGAATGTCATAAATTGTCTCAAATATTTGACTGCGCCATGCGGGTCCGAGGAGTTTATCTATTTTTCAATAATTATTTAAAAATATTTCATTAATTTAAGGAAAAACTATTTCCATAATAAATTTTGAGTATCTTAATTGATCGTTCTACAAATAAATCTGGTTCAACCGAAACAATTTGCTTGTAAGAAGGAGAGAGTACACAGGTTGTTTTGCTGAGAAGCTGTGACTCGTTCCTGTATAAAAATAGTTTTCAGTTATAGAGTTATTCCATTTTTTCTGTTTTTTCTTCAATTGAAATTTTTCAATTGTCGCGTGTTTAATTTTGGTGAAGACCTGAAGTTTAGTTTAATTTTGTCCTCAGATTATAATACGTGATAGTGAACATTTATAATTAAATACAATTATAAATTTCATGAATATTTACCAATTCAGATCAATATGTTTAGTTATTACATATACATATTAATAACAATGAGAAGTTGCCATAATAAATTTTACATGTAGACATTGATAAAGTCATAATATAAAATAAATGTTATAAAGATAATATTAATGATAGTATGAAGTTATATTAATGAGCATTCAGAGAGGGATGGTGTAAGATTCAGGTTTTATTAACAAATCTATTTAAGCAAGAATTCTTCTACTGAATAATAACATTTATCAATAAGAAATGCTTTTAGTTTTGTATTAAAAGAGATATTGCATTCTATTTATTTTTTGTAATTAGGTAATTTATTGAAGAATTCTTGTCCTGAAACATTTGGTTTTCTCTTGAATGATTGTAAATCACGAGTATTGATATGGATATTTGTATATTCCTAGTGTTATGGGTATTTACATCACTATTTAACAAATTCTTTTGCTCTGCTTATTAAATATAGAATAACTTCAAAGAATATTTTGTTAAAATTGTATGTGTTATGTAAACTTTCCTTAAAGAATAAGCTTGTTTGAGTATGGTATCTAAATGCTCATTTTTGCAGCTTGATGACTTTATTCGAACATTATTTTTTGCACTGTTACAGTTCAATATTCGCCTTCTAGAAGTTGATAAACAAATTAGAATTCTAATATGTGCAAGGGCCATACTGAAAGTCGTGAGCAACCCATTGTTAAAATTCAAATCCCAACAATGTAACCAAAAGGATCGCACGATCTTTATCTACGGACTTTACACCACATGTTGCCTATTGTGACGTCATTAGCTTCTATCACGTAACCACAGGCAGTATTTCCTAAATGGCAGACATCAATGTTTCGTTTCGACAGCGTATTGTCATTGAGTTCCTTGTTAAAGGGGGAACATCTGCTGCTGAAATTCACCTCAGACTTCAACGTGCCTATGGAGATGTCTGTAGTGTTAGAAGATGAGTGAAACATCTCAAAGATGGGAAAACGAGTATCCAAGATGAGCTTCGTAGCGGTCGCCCGCCAACTGCAACAAGGAAAGGGTTGATGAGCTCATTAGAGAAGATAGGCGTATCACTGTGGATGAAATCACTGCAAAACTTGCAGTAGGACACAGTGCAGTGCCAGAAATGATAAAAAGTTTAGGTTATCGAAAAATTTGTGTCTGTTGGGTTCCACGTTTATTCATCGAAGACCACAAACCTCAGAGATTTACTATCATCCAAAACCATCTTCAGAGATTTCAAAATGATGATTTTTGGCAAATATTGTGACAGGCGATGAAAGTTGATTCCATCATTACCAGCCTGAAACAAAACGCCAGAGTATGGAATGGCACTATTTGGATTCGCTATAGAAGAAGAAAGCGAAGACAGTGCGATCTGCTGGGAAGATTATGGGTAGCGTCTTCTGGGATGCACAGGATGACTTTCTGGTTGATTTTCTTGAACCTGGATAAACCATAAATGCTGCCCGCTATATCCAGACACTCGGGAAGCTCCGTCATGCAATGCGTGACAAGCGCTCTGGAAACAGGATCATCCTGCAATAGGATAGTGCGCGTCCTCACACTGCCCGTGTCACAGGGGAGAAGATCAGAACATTTGGGTGGTAAACTCTTCCACATCCTCCATACAGTCCCGATTTGGCACCTTCCGACTGCCATCTTTTTGATTCTGTTAAGGAACAGATGCAAGGCCAACACTACGAGACGGTGCAGGATATTCGGAAAGCAGTACGTCAGTTTCTTCGTGCAGCTGGAACGGAGTTCAATCTTGCAGAACGATGGGAAAAATGTGTGCAAATAAATGCAGACTTAGTTGAAAAACGAGAGAAGAGTCTGTAGATTACGATGATGTACTTGGCTTATCTAAAAATAAATATAAATATTAAGAGGTTTAAAAATATTTGCTCACTACTTTCAGTATGACCCACGTGCTCTAACACGAATTCTCATTATATCTGTAGACAATTAACACCATACGACATGTGCGGATGTGTAAGTACGTAATATGAATTTTTAATGTTTTAATATCATTAAATATACACATTCTTACAGGCAGGAAGAACCTTACATATTTTATCTATATGCTTATACCATATAAGATTAATTTCAATAGTGACCAGCCCATAGGTTCAAGACTGTGCTGTTTTTTTCTTCTTCTTCTTTCCTGGTGTGTTTGAAACCTCATAAAATAAATTAAAATGGAGATAATTATAAATGATTTTCAAAACTTACACCATATTAATTAAAAGAGAATATGTGTAATATTACAAATTTAATTTTATTATGCTTTAGAACTGACTGTTAGCAATTAGGAATAATTTGAACATCTTACAGACTTGTTCCAAAGTTGATATGTCTCCAGGATAATTCAAGAGGAAATGTCTTAATATTGTCGGTGACATATACAAGTTGAATGCCTTCCAACGCCATCACATAACTCAACGCTTTAGGGATCACTTAAAGCTAATGAGAAGCTTCTTGCAAGTTCAAGCTATGCAGACTCGTAATATAATTGGAGAGAGAGATCTTGGCCCCAAGCAATACAATAAGCACTTAAGGCGCTACCATCTAATACCGCGTAATGGACTTCCATGACAGGATGCAATTCGATAAAGCACCTACATCTGCTATAACTATCAGTTTACTGAGTTACTTTAAGCTTTACATTTTTCAAAAATACCAGGCAAGATCACGTGACATTGCTGTTAAAAATGATTAAGAAGGGAAAGAATAAAACCATTTACTATCTTTCAAATTTTATTAACATAACCTATAAAAATCCTTGAAAAAAATGTACAAAAAAAAGCTCAGCTGCATTGGTTAAACTCTTAATGTTGACACATACTTAACGCACGCTTTCAATAATCTGAAATATGACTAGCAAAGCCTGGTTTAACACTTCAGATGCTCTAAGCTTCTGATCAGTTATCCGATATACGGATTATCGATACCTCGATTCCCTTTGTCCCTCTCCCTCTGCTATGAATGTGTGTTTAATGGCGGAAGCAATTATTTTCCACCAGAGATGGGCAATAAAACAGAATGTGAGTAAATGATCAACTGGATCGAATCTCTCCTTCCCAGAAAAAGAGCAGCGTAATATCATCGTATATTCATATTGCAAAATTGCATTTTAAACCGCGTGCTTTGCACAGGAAAACAAAAAAAGAGTTTAATTATATGCATTTTTTTATGAATTGCGTTTCCATATTTCTCAGTACTGATAGTATTTATTATTCCTTTATAAAGGAAAAACTTATCAAAAAATCCCTTTCAAAATAACCACAAAATAAAACGCGCTTAGTTTAGAACCATACAAATTAGGAACAGTTGCATTTTTAGTTTTAAAAAGTTTATACACAACATAATTTTAAAATACGGGAGTCGGACAAATAACATCAATTTTTGGAGGTAAAACCCCCTAATCTATGTTAATATTTAACTACGTAAAAGGGCAGTCAATAAGTTTCCGGCCTCGCCGATAAGGAGCATTGCCTTCACAAAACCCTTATCTGGTGTCATACCTTAACTGTTAAGTAAAAATGGCAGCTGTAACTACTGCTCCGCTGTGTTCAGTTGGTTAGGTATAGTTGCATAAAGAAGGCTATGTGTAGAGGATTGTGACATGTTCAAAATGGAGTGTCGAGCTGTTATTAAGTTCTTCACAAAAGAAGGACTTACTCCAAGTGAAATTAAACAGCGATTGAACGGTGTATATGAGGAAATATCCCCCTCATATTCTACCGTAAAAGAATAGACCGGACTTTTTAGAATGGTCGAGAAAGCATTGAAGACGAAGAGCGTGCAGGTCGGACCTTGGAGATGCTCAGTCCTGAAAACATCGCTTCTGTGGAAGGAGAAATTATGGAAGACCGGCGGCTCAAAGTTACAGAAATAGCATCAAGTTTGGGCCTTTCTAAAACAACAGTCCTTCTAATTATTTATAAACATTTAAACATGAATAAGGTTAGTGCAAGATGGGTGCCTTGACTTCTCTCCTAGTCCAAAAGCAGCAACGAGTCACCTGTTGTCAGGCATTTTTGGAGCTCTGCCGTGGCTACAAGAGAGAAGTTGTGCAAACCATTGTTACAGGAGATGAAACTGTGGCCCTCTACTATGATCCCTTGTCCAAAAGAGAATCAATGGAGTGGCGTAAACCTGGCGAAGCATCGCCTCTAAAGGCCAATGTCACTCAGTGAACCAAAAAGATCATGGCCATAATCTTTTGGGACTATGAAGAAACACTCTTCATTGACTTCAAGGAGAGGAACACTACAGTAAATGGGGAGTACTATGCTGGGCTACTGCACAGACTACGTGCTTCCATCAAAGATAAAAGGTGAGGAAAGCTGAGTGGTGGTGTGGACCTTCTTCACAACAAGGGGTCAGTGAACACAGCTCTTGTTGCAAAGAAGATGTGAAGAAATGTGGCTTCAAGAAGATTGACCATCCACCCTACAGCCCAGACCTAATTCCCAGTGACTATTTCCTCTTCTCAGAACCTAAGAAGGATCTTCGAGGAAGGAAATTTAAGTTTGACGATGAAGTGATGGAGGCCGTTTATGCCCATTTTGCAGACAAGACTTCTAACTATTTTTTCGGGGGGATTGAAATGTTAATTCAGAGATGTGAGAAGTGTAATCCAATAAAGGGTAACTATATTGAATATAGTTGAAGATCATACCTAGAAAATGGTTAGGCCGGAAACTTATGGACCTAACCTCGTATGTTAGTTTGTGTACACCTAGAAAGGTTCATATCTTAGAATACAACTAAAAAGGGGGGGGGACATAAAGCCAAACTAAAAAAAATCATCAAACTTCGTGGAGAAAAAATGCCGATTTTGTCTTGCAAACGAGATTTTAAACACTAGAGATACAAATTAAAATCAAAGAGATGAATTGATAATAAAGCACTGCTAGTTCAGATACTGTACACTTTTGGATATCCACATAGTTGTGTATCGTAAAAAAGTTTGTGCGAAATAAAAAGACAGGTTATTACCAGCATCGCCCATGACATTTTCTTTTTTTCAATTTTTTTTAATATATGGCAATGAAATTGAAAATAATAAACACGTGAGTAATAAGCCAATTCAAAATTAAAATGCATATGGTGAACTCTACGGAAATGATTTATACAATTATCAGTAAGTTGTATTTCACCTTTAAAATATCAACGAAAGTGCATAGTTAATTCTGTGTAATCGTTAGGAGCAAATACTGCGCCATACGTCTTGGATTTAATGCAATATTAGTGTTCTCAAAATCTTCTTCATGCTTTAAACATTAACTTACACTAAAACGCATTAAAATCAGACGACATTCAGATTTATTGCTAGATTAAAGTTCTTCACATTGTAATGAGGACATCCGGTGGGCTGTAACTTCAACTCATGTGCTATTTATATATTTATACTGTTACAATATTTTTGCACAATTATATTATAATATTGTATAACAAAATTTATAACTTATTAAAAAAATAAAAGACTAAAGTTCAAAGAATATTTATATAAGTTTCTATTATATTAAAAAGTATCATATTTTTGTTATGGTTGTGTACTTTCCAAATCAATATGTTTGTGAACTTGGGATTAGTTCTTTTCTGCAGTGCACCCAAAGAATATTGTTCTTTGTGAGTGCTATATATAAAAATATAATTTATGTGCAAAAAGCATTGATATTTCTCTCATTTTACACTTTTCTACATGCAGTATAAATAAAATGTGTTAAATATGCCATCGTACGCCACACGACATTTTTACTCCCACATTTGCCCCATTCCTTTTACTTCTATTAATATATTCAGAATATTTTAAAACTCTGACTACTGCTCATTGGTTTAAGCATGTGACTAAGTACTTGATCGCTTTGGGTTAGTAACGCCATCCTACCTTGACCTATATACCGTCTTACTACTGAAGTGAGTTATGCCTCCTCGCTCCAGAGCACAGGCCAACTTTCTATTTTTTGACCAATGACCAGTAATCTGTTCTTGGTAAATTTTTAAAATAGGAATTCATAAGCTAATTAGTTATCAAGGGAATTCTTGTATTCATATTGAGGTTAGGGAGTGGTATTCTTTTTATTTAGCTTCAAAATTACATTTGAATTTATTGATAAATGTGTGCTATTTTGGTGTGCTTGTTTATTGCAGTTTTATGAGCAAATTTTTCTAATGCTCGATGCTTTTGAATCTAATGGCTATTTTCTTGGTTAATTTTTGGTGGAGTGCCTTATTATATACCCAGGGTGCCAAAAATGTATGCACACTTTCGCAGTAGATATCTATTTAATATATTTCAAAGTAGGACAGAAAAGCAACAGTAGTGTGTAGTATGATGTTATGTAAACAGATGTGTCTCGTGTGTATTAGATAGCGTTGCTACTTGGCAGGTAAATCAAAAATGAACATGATACGACATCCGTCTTACACGCCATTCATACACTCTATGGAAATGAGGAATTTTACTTTCAATAGGATGGTGCACCACCACATTACCACCGAGATGTACGTGCGTACCTTCATGACAACTTCCAAGGTACTGGATAGGAAGATGAGGTTCGATTGAGTTTCCACCGCGTTCTTCGGACCTAACTCCGCCGGACTTATATCTATGGGGAATTCTTAAGGATGTTGTATATCGTATAAAACCAACTACATTGGCAGCACTTCAGGAAGAAACTGAAACGGCCTGTGTTGCAATCGCTGAGGACATTGCAAACGTTGCTCAATCAGTAGTTCAACGTATTCGAAGTGTATCGACGCCGATAATGGGCGTTTTGAGCAACTGTTGTAACTGTAAAAGTCTAAGATGATTAGTGCTCATCATTTTCTGTTTGTGTGAATTCAGTTTTGTTTTGTTAACACAGTTTTTTCTTTGCTTGAACTGTGTATACAATTTTGGCACCCTTTGTATATTTATATGCTTAACTTAAAAGTGGTTAAAATAAATTTAAAACAGAGATTGTAAATTGTCTTGCTTTTCCCTCTATATTTGGAAAGTTAAGCTTTCCATGGTCACATCCTGGGGATTTCCTTATTGCAAATAGTTATTTAATTCTGGGGCATTCTTGAAAGAGTGTCGCTGAGAGAATATTAATGTCAGAAGGCAACAGAATTAGAAATTTGGTAGCTAAATCTGCTAGTTAAACTGTACCAGGTTTTCACTGTTAATATACCAAAAATTATACATTATCTATAGTGTATAGGAACAAAAACCTAAAATAACAAATAAATAATCGTAATAAAAGTAATGCTTAAAGTCTAAAGCAATTGCTTTGTTAATTTATGAAAGAAAAGAAGTATCATCTTATGAAAATAAGTTATACAAATGTAAACTACAATGTCATTTTTGCGAAACATCTTCGTAACAGTTACTGTATTTCAGCTGTATGCTTGTCATGGGTTTTCACGGGAAGGTAGAAGGCTGTTAAGGTTCCTGTTGAAAGCGAGTTTATATCTCCAACAGCTGCTGCATTTCCCGCTTAAGTTTATGTTACTTTAATTGATCTAAATTGGCTTATATGAAATACCCGTTTGCACCATTAGCTTTGCAACATACTTAATTATGAATTCACAAGTTTGCAGGTGCGCGAGCGAATCTGTTACATGACACTTAAGAGCTCCAAGTTTCGGTTATAACCTGTCGCACACTATGTGAGTATTCATACAGGCGTTAACAAATTCCGTACATTTATCATTCTTGCTTTTATTTGTATTTAATTTTAAGTGTTAAGACATGGTTTGTTTTTTAAAAAAAGTCTTGCCTAAATATTCTGTAATAATTATTTTATTTTATCACAGCTCCTAGTAGGTCACGAAAACTTGAAAACATTCACTTACAAGTTTAGGGTTGACAGCGTTTATGGTCTAGTGGTAGCATTTACGTCTACTAATCGGAGGTTCTGGGTTCGAATTCCGGTCATTCCATGTTATGTATAACAAATAATTTCTCTATGTGCAATTTTATTCCATTTATTCATAATAATTCTATATTATAGTACTGGCTATATTGGGACCAAGGTGAAGGTAATCAATTCATTAATTGGATTAAAATATGTATGTATATCTGTGTGATAAACATGAAATATTAAGTATTTGAGTTTGGTTTTAAAATATCAGATATCCAGATATACGCAATAAATGAAAATTTAGAGATAAAAGACAATTAAATAGTAGTTCACATTCTCAAAAGAAACTTAATATATCAGACAATAGACTTAAGGTAAATATTAGTCAGTTCGTGGCGGTAATTCCCCTCCTCAAACTTCGAATGCAGAATATGGTAGAATTTAAAAGTCAATTCGAAGTGAAAATATAAGAAATACATTAAAGGCTGTACAGGAGCATCCAAAATGTTATAGCTCATAAGTGACGTAAAATAGCAAGCTGATAGTAAGTCAACCTGGTTGGTACACATGACAAAGGATGTAGGCAGAAAGTTATGCTAAATACAAAGTAAAGAGATAGCTTCATTTTGAGAGCCTCTTTCAGTCATTTGGGATGAATAATGATGTATTAATTCTTCTCAACTATGAACATCTCGGTATATAACAACGAATTAATCCCCCCCTCCCCTGTCGGTCCTGGTGATGTAGTGGTAACCATACTTGTGTCCTAAACCCAAGATCGCGGGTTCGATCCCGGGCAGGATCGATGGACTTTTTCGGGCGTAAAAATCCTAAATATGGCTTCCTTCGGAAGGGAAATAAAGCCGTGGGTTCCGTGTCGTTCATTGACGGGAAGAAACAGAACCTCAAGCCTGAAAGAAGAGGCTTCTGAGTAAAATGTGTTGGCCTTTTCATACCCTGAATTGAATGGGGAGCTGCTGACTTGAGATGCTAAAGAGCGCCCGTAAATTAACCAAATAAAAAAATTAATCTCATATTATTTATTGTTAACTTCATAAAAAGTTTAACTTTTTCAAGCAAATTTAAAAGCTACAACTAAAGATATAGGTATAATATATTATATCTGTATATAAAATAAAAATGCCGGTCTATGCATATATATGATACTGTGTTAATTGTCTGATCCTGTCGAAATGTACAATTTGAAAAATAGTTTTCATCAAAATACGGAACATCAGAAGAGATTTGCTAAAACAAGGTTGCCTGGACAGTTGGCAATAAAACCAGGAACGAGCTTAATGTAACTGTTTAGTTTGAATGATGTTCAATAGATTTATTGGTGCTGTTTTCTAACTTTTTGAGTTCAAATGGGATGATTTTTCGAAATGAGTCATTTTGCTGATGAAATGACTTAATTTGAATTAAGGTGAACAATAACATCAACTTCTATACACAGACCTACGAAATGCAAAATTATAAACAATACAAATATTATCTTCAACCTGACTTTTGTAGAGATTAAAGGTTTCTCTTGTTGTAGATTGACTTGCTCTGCCAGAATTTATTGCTCCAGTTTATTTATAGTATTTGGTTTTATCTGGGAAATATAAACAAAATTTACCAGGTGTGCCGTTGTTACTTATTTCACAAAAAGTTCAGTGTTTGACCACACATGGTGCGTTTGCATATTTCTTTCGGTGTTCATTAAATTTAAAATTTTTATTCCTATTCTAACTTTAGGTACACTAACCCTGCATCAATGCTGCAATAGAAATGGTGTTTAACGCCCGTTCTACTACTGAGGCACCACAGACGGTGAACACTGGTGATACATAAGATGAAATGATATATTGGGAAAGGATTTTTTAAGGAAGGAAATGTTCCAAGCATAAGTTTAGGGTACCTCCCTTGCATTTTCCAGTTATGAGGACTGAGGAAAACCTGGAAAAAACCTCAGTCAGGGAGGACGGTCCTGGACGGGATTTGAATAGATTAGAAAAAGTGAACAATCTTTCGTTATTTGGGGTTTTTAAATTTTATTTTTACTGTTGTAACCCGTTCCAAATCAGAAGCTTAATTCAGACGTTTAGTTTTTAAAACCTATGAAAATATGGTTTATTTATCCTGCACTCTTCAATGCAAAAGAATAAAAAATTCAATTCGTGTAATTTTGCAACTGGAAGTCTGGTAAAAGAATAGTGTGAGT
The DNA here is from genome assembly GCA_030762175.1 of Metallyticus violacea. Lineage (NCBI taxonomy): Eukaryota > Metazoa > Arthropoda > Insecta > Mantodea > Metallyticidae > Metallyticus > Metallyticus violacea. The sequence continues at coordinate 107,711,077 of CM060840.1, read as the reverse complement.
TTATCATACAATAAAAATGGCCAATACAATAAAAGAATAGTGTGAGTTTATCATACAATAAAAATGGACAAGAACTGGCGACTAATTATTCCATAAACTAAAATTATATGAAAATACTAAAAATTGACATTTCATTTGTTACCAGCGTTACTTAGCTCATAATTTAAATTTTTGAGTAAAATATAAACTGGACCAAACCCCTTATAAACTAAGTCAATTAAGTGGACTTATAATACAAATATAATAAGAATACCCGCTCTTTGGACTTTCAAAATGTTCTATGTATTGAAAACTTTACCGAAATGTTAGGCATGTATAAGCATACTGCGGTCTGAATCGGGATAAATAAACATTGCATTGACCTTCAAGTGGCTGAGGCCTGCCGTGCACAGTTTCAAGTATGAGATAACAGCGTGTCAAACATCTGTAAATAAGATATTAATGTAAAGTAAATATTCGGAACAAATTAAGTAAATTAGCGTCTAGTCTCGCTAGATTAGCATTTTCGCCCACTTCGCTTTCGCTGTGACTTTGGCAGGCCTGCCAGCGTCTAAAATACCGCTACTTCCTGATCCGGTTCATGCCCCAATCTCATCCGGAAGAGCCCCCCTTGGGTTTGACATCATTGCAGCCGAGGTGTCCAAACTTCCTCCCTCCCGTGTTCCCCTATCCTATCCATGGACAGCGTGTTCATCCAGGCACGAGGCTGACAGACTAATATCCTTAAACAAATGTTTACATCAGAATCGTTCTTGGTAAAAAACGTATTACCTAGTCATAGGTGAGCGATCTGTTTAACCCTCACATATTCACACTGCCTGATGTTCATAAACAACTAAAAAGACATCCCATCCAGGTGAACTTGTTGAATTACATGCCAAGTGAAAGGCTGGTCAATAACTATCTCCATCCACACACAGTGTTCTTAATGACAAAATTCTAAGTTTAGCAAACTTCATAGAGCCAAATGGTAGCGAAGTTTCAAAAAATGTGCTTTCAAATAGCAGGTTTACAAAAATATGTTTGAGGGACAGGTCTCGACACATTCGAGTATGCTTTCAAATTACCTTTTAAGGGCCTTGTCAGTATTATAGTTTAAACTTTACTTCTACACATAACAATATTTTGTTTTATTTAAAATTATACACAGTATAAATAATAAGAACCACAAATGAAATAATACACCCGAAAACAAAGAAATGAAAATTATTAAAACTGGTTTGTAAAAAGTAAATTGCATAGCACGCAATATTTATGTAATTTATCAACTTCTTAAAATCATAAAAGCATATGATATGAAGTGAAGTTCATAAAGAAATAACTTTCGCACAGGACGGGTCTATAAAATCATGCAGGAGTTGGAGTACGCAGAGACGGGAGAAATCCTCAGAAATTTCTTTCCATTCCCAATGTTTTCATATGCTGCAAAACACTTACGAAAGTCCTCGGTGGCTTATTATCATTTCCTTGTTCTTCACATATCTGTGTGTTGTCATTGTGCAGCCATTTACCAAACTACAGCAGCGAATTTGCAGTACAAATGTTTAAACTCTTGAAGTAATGAAAAACATAACGTTAAAAGTGTTTGAGCATGCAAATCCCTTAGTGCTGAACTTGGTAGCTTAGGCGAATAATGGGATGGGTTTAAGATTTTCGCGAATTTTTCATCTAATAAGGCGCTTATTAGGGACCCCAATCCTTAAAAGAGGGATACAGTTGGTTTCAGGGTCCTCTACAAGTTGGACACTTTGTCTATATCAGTGCTCCAATGCCTTGTGTCATCCTCGCCCTATCCCTTCCTCAAGAAGAAGCCCACTATTTGGAGTGTAGACACAAACGGCCAGTCCTTGAGTACCACTGAAGTACTGAAAATTTCTCCTCTGTCTCTAAAATCCATTTCAATGTTCGCCATATCCCATTGTGTAAGTATATCAGTTGCAATAATCATAGTATCACGTAAAGCTGATCTTTTGCATTCTAATGCTGAAATTTCGTATTATGGATGAAATGTGCTGTCAAATTCAACGTTGAAATTTTACAATATAATAATGACATACTAAAACAACTCAACTGATTTGCATTTATTGATATGTTGCTTTTAAAAGAAAGCATACATCTAACCGCGTTTTGATGTTATAAATTATAATAAAAAGAAGTATAATGCTCTGTATTCAGTAACCCAGAATGTGTTCCTAAAGAATGTATTTGATATTTCATTGTAAAACATTATGCTAAGCCCATGGCTTCCTGTTCAATCTACAGCCTCGGGTAACCGAGTTCGTTTAGGCACGGACATATAAGCGGGAGGTCTGAAGTTCGATTCCCACTAGAACCGTTTTATTGATGTGGTTTTTTTTTTTTTTTTACCAGGTTTACCTCAGTCCTAATAAATGACAAATGCCAGGGAGGTACCCTAAACTTAAGCTAGAATGCTTCCTTCCTTAAAAATCCTTTCCCAATTTATCATTTCAGCTCATGTATAATCAGTGTCCACCCCCTGTGGTGCCTCAGTAGTAAAAACGGGCCTTAAACACTATTCAAAAATGACAAATGGCATAACCATTAATTCTGCATACCGGAACGTAAGTTCTAGAAAACAAAAGCTCGCATTCTAAATTTCATGAACCTGTAGATAACTTTCAGAAAATCACACACGCACACGCGCACGCGCACGCGCGCGCACACACACACACACACACACCTATATACAGGGCGTCCTTAAAGCTTTTCTCTGGGTGTATCGCGCACTTACTTTTGCCTGTTAGAAGTATCGTGGTGTACTATAACAAAAACTCCTTGCGAACACGTGAACAGTTATTATACATAAACTATGGGTTATAGCTGGTGTGCACACTAATAAAATGCTTCTGTACTTGATTAAAGGCACACATGCATATGATAGACAAATATACCTTCGTTTTTATTTTTTCGTGTGTATAACTTTATTTGTGCAGTGCAATGTTCATTTCAGTGAAATATAACATTTGTTTTTGTGAAGAATGTGAAAATTGATGTGTATGAAGTAACTGCGACGTCCAAGGGTCACTCATGGTTCCAAAAAAAACTTTTTTCTATGAATACACGTTCAATTAAACAGCTGTTTTGTAAGAAAGAGTTATATTCCTATTAATTTAGATGAGAAGTGTAGAAAAAAACGGGAAACATGTTATAGTTAAGTGCAAATATTAGATATGATCTAAACGTATTAATCATTGGCCGATTTCACTAACTGCACTGCCTATACCAGTTGAAGTGCTTCTTTTCCTATTTGCTTTGCTTTTTAAGTGATTTACTAATCAATTCGTATAAGCAAACTAGAGAACATTTAATATTTGCCTTATTGCATACGCCTAAACTCCCACTTAATTTCACAACCATAACGTTGCTATAGAGACTGTACCGCGGAGAGCTTAGGCAATTACTGTGTGCCAACTTGTTGTGTATTTCATGGACGTGGAAGGGGCGCGGGGAGGTCGGTTGCTGTAATTAGTAATTATGATGTCTGCAGCTCTCGCCCTCGGCTCTAAATCCTTCTTGACAAATTGGCAAGTTATGAAGGAACTGTGGAGGTGTTACATACTGCCAGGCAACTGTATTTCAGAACGGGCACCAGCTGAGCGTTCTTACCACATCACCATCCAAGCCAGATTAGAGAGTTAGTACTTTCGCAGCTAATCACCATCTGAGACAGCTAATTAATATGCTATATCACAGAACTTCCGAGGTCACCACCATAAGCATTGTTCAGTAGCACATGTTGACACTATCACAGTAAATAATGCGTCTAACTGAACACTGAAGGCTTTCATTCGGTCGCATCTCACACCTTTCTAATCAGTAATCACAACGTAACGTCTAGAAATGGTGTAGCCTTCGCTGAACTTCCTTCCTAGAAAACGTGCGGATTAAGAACGACCATGGAATATGCTATTCTGGTACCTAAATGCTTATTTGCCCAGTAAAGACTCTAGAGCACCATTTCGTGTCATCACGATGCTATAATTACAATCCAGATGTTAAAAAAAAGTTTCGTTGCTCATCAGAATCGATATGGCTGTTCATTTACATGAAATCGGCATTTAAATCAATTGAAATTCATTATCATGCAGTTTATTGGGCTCAATTATTAAATAAATAGCATACTTTGTTGTTATAAACGAATTTTGTTTAGCACTAAAAACAAACTCTAAAAATCTGAAACTTTATTTTTCACTAGCTGAGTCAAATGTACATGCTGGCCCACGAAACCTCGGCATCAATGCCTGTTCCCTGTACCAATAAAGAGCGTTCCTTTATTGCCGGACGCGGACTGTGTATTACACTGGGGGAGTAAGTGAGAATTTACTGTCTTCAATGTCTATTGTTCTATGAGGTAACATGACCATTTAAATGAAACCACGCCTCATCTGAGAAAAGTATTAAATATGGGCCAACAGTACCGTCAACAATATTTTGTAAAATCCAGTTACAGAAATTTACTCTTTTTTCGTTGTCTCGAAATTGTAATTCATGAACTATAGTCACTCTGTAGAGTTTCAAATTTAAAAGTTTATCAGCTCTAAGAACAGAGATTTTTGAAACATCCAATTGCTGTGCAACACATCTCAGAGACTTCTTTGGAGATCGTTCGATTGGTGATCCAATTTCGTCAGTTTTTTCCTCCGTTATAACAAACATTTCTTTTTCGCTTCTTAGGTTTAGCATTTAGCGATCTCGCTGTTTTAAACTTATTAACCAGACATCTAACAGTTCCTCTACCTCGAACTGAAATACCAAGAACATTTTCCTGAAACCGCCAACACTCCTGTCTACAATATTCGGTTTTTACGTATATATCGTTCATAAAAATTCTTTGTTCAAACGTGAATTTTTCGGTAGGCATTTCAGTGAACTAATAAGAACAATCTAATGTAATTCACACACAACACAGATCATTTTTGAAATGCACAATGAACGAACTCAGTCTTTACAGCTCGAACTGACACAATATAACCAGCTGATAAACGTAGCCTTGAGCGGGTCATTCACCGCTAGTGCGCTACTGCAATAATATCGAGGTCACTGCAGTGCAAGCGAGCTACGCATACAAGTGAACTATGGCCCGGCTATAAATGGAACGCATGATATTAATCACAGTAAGATCGAGGTTGTATGCTAGATAAACTCAATGTTTACAGTTTAGTTTGTTGGTAATACTAAACGTGATAAGATTTCTTAAGCTCCAAGGGTGAAAAAATCACTTGAAAAACGTGCTATGATTATACCTTGAATAAGATAGATTTGTCCATTTCTCAGATTGATTACGTTGGGGGAGTAGAGTCAGAGCTTTTGCTTGTTATGATTGCCTGGAATTTCTGAAACTAATATAGCATCTGTGATGCTCTATATTTCTGAGTGTGGGGCTGAGAGAAAGTGGACAAACTGAGAAAAAAAACGAATTTCTAAAGTGATTTTAGAAGTAGGGAGGAATACAGGGAACTATGGGGGTTTTACACAAATTTCAGTGCTATGAAGCAACTACTCATTGTCTAATTTGAACAATTAAATACTGATTACGCATAATAAAAGGAAATCGTTTAACTTTAAGGGACGTTTACCACCAACATCAGGTTAGTAATTGGGATGAAAGAAAGTTAAAAGAAGTTTAGAGGGCACTGGAGTAGGATGGGTGGGGTAGAAGGGACCAAGGAACAGCAATTATGTTTGCCTTAGGGAAATTAACCAACAGAATATAGAGACAGGATGCAGAGATAAAATATAATTTAGTGTAGACATCTAACTCAAAATCAGATGGGACAGAGAGATGTGTATATAATATATATATATATATATATATATATATATATATGCGTGCGCGTGTGGTATATCACGACCAGAATAGCTTCGCAAAACTATGAGAAAAACATGATAAATTTATTAGAACTGTCAGTAAAGGGAATATATTTAAAACTGGACCACCATATGAGCAGAACTAGTAGAAACAATAAGTCATAGAAAAAAGTTAATCATTTGACAGCAGCAACGGTTAGTTGATTTATCCTTTTATGTAGCTTAGCCTACAAATGTGTATGCGTCGCCTAAGACCACAGTCTGTGGTTTCGAAGATTGCAGGTATTATTCCTGAGGAGTAATATTGATTTATATTGATTTATTTATTTATTATTTTGTAGAGATAGCCAAAGATATTACAGTAGTAAAACTTAGCTGGATAGTGGTCCATTTAAAATGCAGGTCAAAATTTTATGACACAAAAAATGGAAAAGTAAATTCAAACTTCCGTTCGTTCCTGTGTGATATCATTTCAAAGGTCATTATTAGCCTGTGACGTGCAGGTTATTTATTAACGTATACTATAATTTTGGAATTTAAACAAAAAGACGATAAATTCCTAATGTCAAATCATTTGTCTAAAACTTCTTTCCAGTCTGTGAAAATATTACGGCCTAGTTCTAACATCGGCAATAACAGAACAATGTACAATTTAAAATAAATTTGAAGTCAAATGAAACAAACAAATTCGACATGTGATACACGAAGAACAAAACAAGAGATAAAAAAAAACCTTTTTTTTTTTCCTATTTGCTCAACTGGGTGTTATATTATGTCCAAAAACATCAAATAACAATACTAAGTTCAATGGGCATATTGATTAATCTTAAATTTGGAAGTGTTCAAAATTAGGTTGACCTAATTTCCAGGAAACAAGAAAACTATAGGCAAAATGCTATACATAATGCATGGTTGATTAAAGAAAAAGAGCATCAGTCGGTATCTCCCACTTTTGGAGAAGTATTTATAATCCTGCAGATATCCTCGCTGTTGCATCAAAGTAACTTGCTTTTGTGTTAACCTGTTACTGAAAAGATAGTCTGGAGATATCGAGTTCTGCAGTTCAGACCAATTAGGGAAAACATTGTCTTATGTGCAGAACTCCACAACTTTCCCCATTCCCATAACACAAACAAATCCCTTTCACCATTTAAATAACTAAAGAACCACTTTCCAAAACAGTCAGGAGTTTAATTTCGTTTATTTTTACCCTGAATGTCAATTTAAACATCTAGAAACAATGCATATGCATGAAATCAAAATCCAATATTTACTTTGTCCTAGTAACTATTAATCGTTCTCTTGGAATTTCAATTTGACTTTAATTCATCATATTGAACAACCTCTTCCCCCAAACTTAACGAGTCCGAACATTAAAATAAAATATTTATAACCATCGATGTAGATGGAAGCAACGACGCAAGTTCAAAATATTCGAACTGTTTTTACAGAAATAGCTCCCTTAAAGCCTTTCATGTTAATTTGTCGCATTTGTCCTGACTATTTACTTTTAATATTGGCTTATGTTGTTAACAATGACCCACTTCAAAATCCATGTAGACATATAAATGCTTTAACAATGCTTCTTTCATCTCAAAAGTTATTTTGCAAAATATAAGTTTATAGAAGAGAGGTCGAATAAAACAAAGACAAAGAAAAACTGTATTATATTCTTAGCCATCGGTGTATATTAGCGATTTCTACTTTCAAAATTTTCTTTTTAGTTAAAATGACTGTTTGTCATATCATTGAATTCATACATGTGTGGCACAGATAATTTGAATTAGAAATTCTCACTAAATAATTTGTACAGAACAAAGGTACATTATATAAGTTTTGTTGTAAAACTTAACGATAAATGCTTTTCTCCATTACCTAATTCAGGAGTTCTCAATATTTCTATACTCACGACATTTAGTTGAGCTAAATATTGACTGCTGACATTAGCTAACAAATATGAACCTAATCTAACCACAAAAATATAGCTAAAAATAATATATTAAAATTAAATAATTTAATAATTGCTTATGGGATATTCCATCTCAAATAGCTGGTGGTGTAAAAATACTTGCTTTCTAAACCCTAGATCGTGGATTCAAACCCGGCCAGGATCGATGGATTTTTTTCGGGCGTAAAAATCCTAAGTATGGCTTCCTTCGGAAGGGAAGTAAAGCCGTGGGTCCCCATGTCGTACATTTACGGCACGTAATGAACCTCAAGCCTGAAAGAAGAGGCCTCTAAGAAAAATTTGTCGGTCGTTTCACGCCCGGAATTGAATAGGACACTGATGGCCTGAGATGTTAAAGAGCGTCCTTAAATAAAACGATTAAAAAAAATCTCAAACAGGATAAAATGTTTAGCGAAATATTTTTTTTTTAAATATGTGAAACATCAAGAGATAATTTCTGTAAAATCTGAAAACCTTGTTCCCAGAACACTTTGTTTCTACAATAAATTCTAAATATTTGGCATTTTAAGAAATGTGAATCTTTGTAAATAAATATATCCGGAAGTGTGCACTGCATAAACACATATTAAAATATGAAACATTGAATTTTACGGCCGGTGTTATAATTAAAACAGTTAAAATCTTCTGGATTGTTTTGTTGTTCAAATTTAATATCCTACCATAGCTTTCACCAACTTCTGCGGTTGGCATCATCAGTGGACGAAGATCAGTTGTAGTTATTCATCTTCGTCCAATGATGATACCAGGTTGGTGAAAGTTATGGTTGCACAATAAACCACGGCAAAACAGCCCGAAAAATTTTAACTGTTTTAATTTGAACGAATTGAAAGAACACATTACTTCAATGTTGAAGTTTTCTTCATAATATATATATATATATATATATATATATATATATATATATATATATATATATATATATATATATAATAAGGGTCATTTTATTATAACACATTTCATTTTATTATAACACATTTTAAAGAATTGCATTCAATTTAAAATATTGCAATGCCAGTTAAAACTTTTAATTAAAAATGGAATAATGCCAAGTAAATACATATTCCTATATCAAAATCCAAACTATTCTCTGCCGTGAAAGTCCAGCGTCGATTTGAGAGAAATGATTCACATTATATATCTGCAATTGTGCTATTCAGGTCAAGAATTAGCATGTAAAGATGTACAAATGACATAAGAACCATTATAATTTGGTTTCCCCTTGAAGTTCGTTTAATTTAGTTGTCAAGAGATACAATAACAATTTCAGGTTATTCAATTGTGTGTATCCTTTGTCTTTTTAAGAGAGAAATGTTTTTATCTCCTGTGCGGTAGATCGTGACATGTTCAAAATGGAGTGTGGAGCTGTTATTAAGTTCTTCACAAAAGAAGGACTTACTCCACATGAAGTTAAACAGCGATTGGGCAGTGTATATCTTCATTGAGCCAAAAAGAATGGGCCAAACTTTTTCGAATGGGTCGAGAAAGTATTAAAGACAAAGAGTGTGCAGGTCGGTCTTGGATATGCTCACTCCTGAAAACATCGCTAGCTCTTGTGGAAGGAGAAATTATGGCAGATCGCCGGCTCAAAGTTACAGAAAAGGCAGCAAAGTCGGGTCTTTCTAATAAAATAGTCCTTTGAATTATTCATGAATATTTAAACATGAATAAGGTTAGTGCAAGATGGGTGCCTAGACTTCAACTAGCCATCTGTTGTCAGGCATTTTGGAGCTCTGTCATGGTAACGAGAGAGAGAGAAGTTGTGCAACCATTGTTACAGGAGATTAAACTATGGTCCTCTACTATGATACCTTATCCAAAAGAGAATGAATGGAGTGGTATAAACCTGGCGAAGCACCGTCTCTAAAGGCCAAGGTCAATCAGTCAACCAAGAAGATCATGGCCACAATCTTTTGGGACTGTGAAGGAATACTCTTCATTGACTTCAAGGGGAGGAACACCACAGTAAATGGGGAGTACTATGCTGGCCTACTGATAAACTACGTGCTTCCATCAAAGAGAAAAGACGAGGATAGCTGAGTGGTGGTGTGCGCCTTCTTCACGACAACGCGGCTATGCACACAACAAAGGAAGCAATGAAGAAATGTGGCTTCAAGGACATCGACAATCCACCCTACAGCTCAGATCTAGCTCCCAGTGACTATTTCCTCTTCTCAAAACTCAAGAAGGACCTTCGAGGAAGGAAATTTAAGTGTGACGAAGAAGTGATGGATGCTGTTTATGCCCATTTTGCAAACAAAACTTCGGACTATTTGGGGGGGGGGGATTGAAATGTTAATTCAAAGATGTGAGAAGTGTATTGCAATAAAGGTTAATATATATTATATTAACATATAATATATATTAAATTATAATATATTGCAATAATATTGAAAATTGAGATATATTTTTTGTCTTTATCATACCTAGAAAACGTTTAGGCCGGAAACTTTAATGTTTCATAACATGGGGCAATTATGAGAGATATTTGGAATTCTGCGAAAGGTATTCATAGCTAATGGTAATACAGAGCCATATCTACTTTTATTAAGATCTGATGAGGTTACTTATGCATAAATGTCAGTGTAAATGGACATAAATGTGTTTATTGATCCATATATCATATTAAACTTACTAGTATCCCTGTTGTAGGATATGTAGGCACTTTCTTATTTGCATTAGAATATCGCCACACCATAAAATATCAGAGATGTTCATGAATCTGTTAAGGAACTAAAATACTAGTATTTTTATTTTAAGCTGTGATAAATGGTCTCGTATGGAAACAAGATCGCGTTCCGGTCCAATATGTATTTCCTTAATGTAAACCTGAGAGAGATGGCTGACCTCAGAATCAGGAAATGTAATCTGAAAAATTCCCATTTAATTATAAGGTAATTATAATAATAATTGTATTCTGTTTCAGGCATTGTTTAATAGCATAATAGTCAACGGTTTCGATGTTACAATTAGAATCAGAACTTCAATAATTACATGCGTTAGTATATATATATATATATATATATATATATATATATATATATTGAACTAATAAGTAATATTCAAGTTATTTTCTGTAATACTATAATTGATAGTGCACATATATGTCTTTGTTATGTTTCTGTAAAAGGGATGTCGGTCCTGGTGGTGTATTGGTAACCATACTTGCCTTCTAAACCCAAGATCGCGGGTTCAAACCCGGCCAGGATCGATGGATTTTTTTCGGGCGTAAATATCCTAAATATGACTTCCTTCGGAAGGGAAGTAAACCCGTGGGTCCCAAGTCGTAAATTTACGGTATGATAAAGATCCTCGAGCCTGAAAAAGAGGCCTCTGAGCAAAATTTATCGGCCGTTTCACGCCCTGAAAAGAATGGAACGCTGTTGACCTGAGATGTCAAAAAGCCTCCGTAAATAAATCAAATAAACAAAATATGTAAAAGGGATGGACGTGCTGGACTTTTGTCGGAAAAGTTAGAAAGAGGACATTAGCTTTACCTGTAAAGCCTTTTGTTAAACCTTTTTCTTTCAAATCCTACCCAGACAGACCCGCCGACTCAAGGTGTCAAGTGTTATTACACTCTAAACTGGGGTACGGCAGTATTGCGATTTTAATTGTCGTTAAAAGAAATGCCGCATGCAGAAACACGTGTTTTACAGAAACCAAGTTATTAGCTATTTCAAAGGGAGGCCGCATATATGGCCGAAGCGTGCTTTATCGCAAACTTTTAGTGTAGGAATGTAAAAAAAGGGCAAATGTCTCCTTTTTCGTAGCGTCGGAACAGCAGATGTATGTTTCCTGGTAAAACCCAGAAACTTCAACCAATCAACACATTACAAAAACCCGACGAATAAAAGCGAACATGTAATAAACCATAACTGGTGTGATCCAATAAAATTCTAGAAGGAACCAAGTTCAATAATATTTAAAAGAATTAATTTCTTCATTACCCTATAATTCCTATTAATGTAGCATTTGAGTTAGGTCATCGATAATAATTTTACTTCATTAGAATGTGACTTTCTGACCTCAACCATTTGCTTCCTGATTGTTACGAGAACAATATGTAACATAGTTTATAGTAAAACGCCCGTAAATACCCCTTGAAAAAAACGAGAATGCAAAAATTACATAAAACAGTAGCAGTAGGCATCAGGGGAGGAGGTGAGCTGGTTGGAAGTTAATAATCCAATCCCAGAATTTGTGATTGACATTTTGAAAGAGGAGAAAATGGCGTCGCAGTGACAGCGAAGGTCGTGGCGTCACAATTGTTTTCAACAGCAAGAAAGGCACTAAATAACATGGCACAGTTGGTGGAGGCAAGGGGTAATGCTAAACTAAAGTAAATTTCTTAGACCAAACTCAAGCTAGCAATTATAACCTAACCTAAGTGAATACTCGTTTGACAAGGATCCTCGTGAAAGTAAACCTGCTCCTACATTAGGTTCAAGTTTAAGAGTCGTATTAACGGACATAACGGTACATTTACACGCATGTTCCCACAATTGCACCAAAGTGAATGTAGTAAAATCATATAACGCCCAGCAAATACAAAAATAACGGAAGAATCACTGAAGTTAATGCACAAACCCCTGGAGAGAGAAAAACGGAAAATATGCACGCGAGCATTGCGACTGTAGAGTGCGGTACATTTTACAGAAAATAAAGGCAGTATCATTATCAGAGAACAAAAAAGCATTTTTGCTTGATAGGTAGAACACCTAATGCCTGTAATATGAGTGTAGTTAAAGTTAAAAAGCAGAGAGAATCGTCGACATCAGGAAATAAAGAGGTCGGTCGTTTAAAAAAGTAATTTTCCGTTGTTTGCTGTTTCAGCTTGCGATTCCAAACTGAGTTTTCTACTGTATATGTGTTGAGAGCGGTACTCGAAATGCACAAAGGATCAAGAGTTGTTTTGGTTGTCTCATTAACTCAAATTAGAAATTAATAATACTAAAATGTAAACATTTACGACGTGAATATTCCCATCATATCATTATGCACCAACTTTTTAAAATCGGTACAGTTTAAATATAGCATCAAACTAGACGAGATTAGATAATAAATATGTTATTAGTAGAAGGAAATTGATCTGTTGTGTGAAATGTTACATGCTGTTAACCCAAGTAAATCTCGGACGTGGCATACCCTTTGCAAATTATCGCAGTGCGCAGTTAAAATAAAGTTCGTTTAGTGCGTGTAAAATATTGTACAATGTGAGAAGCAGAAACAGAAGAAAGGTCTACTTGCTCGTTCCCAGTTGCAAATCGGATTATATAACGTGAGAGAAAACACTTCTTTAAGACACATAAAAACAAACTAGAGTTAGTAAAATGGAAAAAAACTCCAAGTGATGATTGTGAATCGCATTTTTCTGCTAATTCTAATGTTAAAATATTAACTTGAAGTGGAAGGCAAACAGGTCAAAATTCCACGGCAATTATGAAAATTAAAAGCAGGCGCTGTTGGGAGAAGCACAGAATATAACAGGCAATCAATATTTCCCAGAATGTGAATAAATGGAAAAACATTTCACTTGACGCTGACAACAGCAATATTTCTGGATTGTATGCTATACTACCGTTGTGTATCAATCATCTAAAACGATGACGTGCATTAGCATTTTCGAGAAAATTTCTTTTAAAAGCTCCTGCTGTAGTTATAAACTACAATAACAATGTACATTAAGGAAGCATTTTTTCACATATCCCTCAAAAGGCGTATTAAATATGTATATATAAGTAAAAAAATCAACAAAATATTCTAGTAAACGTAGTTTATGGGGAAACACCTTTTCTAACTGCCTAGAATGCTATTGAACGTCATATAGAGACTGTAGTGAAAGTCACCATTCCGAAACTAGTTTCATATTAGAAGAGAGAGGACAAACGTGCAATAGGAAATCCAGCTTTTGACTGGCCCCTAGATGCTGCACTCTTGTGGAGGTCAAACGAGATGGTAAACAGCTGTGATCGCCGCGATTATAAGCCAATCTTTTGATGGTGAAAGCCATACTTTTTGAAGATTCAAGAATGTTTGAGAGTAAATAGGTATTAAATGTAATATATTTATTAATTTTATCGAAATGTGTACATATTGTTTGTTTGTCTTTCATAAACTTTTCCGTGTATTTTGAGGTTAGAATTTCGAAGGTTGCAGTGTCACTAATATGGAGCTCTTATCGCCCTCCAGGGCTTACAGGTGATGCAGAAAGCAATAAAACAAATAAAATTAATAAATATCTTAAGTATCCTTAAAGTATCGCAATATGTTTTAAGTAACAAAAAGATACAGTTTAGGTTGTTACATTAAAACATGTCGGCAAGTAATGCTATTCAACTAAAAATTGGGCCAAAAGCAATGATACCTCCTAAAATGAAATAACAATTGCTTCAATATGTTTCTACAGAGGAGGAAAACTTCTTTCGGCTAACAAAAAGAAACTTGTAGATAGTGAAATTCCAGTTAGTAAAAATAAACAATCTCACATGATTTTAAATCAGAGGGCTGCGTCTTTTATTGTAGGAGACCGAATAAGATATTGTTCTTCTTTCCGATTTACCAGGGAAAATGTGATCAAACTCTTGTGCTTTATGTACGAGCTACGGGCACATGATGATTGTTTGCTGAAAATTAAGAAAGACAAGAGTAGATTTACGTCTTTGTTTTTCCTTTGTTTTTGTTAGATTTACTTTAATAGTTTTCACTAAAAAAAAACTTTCAACGGTAATATATATTGTACCCTGCTTTTCAAAACAATGGAAATGCAGTTTCTTTAAATTATTGTGTTTTTTCTACATTTTCAGTCAAGTTACATAATTCATATACCATGAACTCTTTAAAATCTTGATGTGGCTACACATTGTGTAGTATTTCATAAGCGCTTTCCTAGTTTCCTTGATAGTAGCAGCCGAAAACAAAATGATATTCGATATTTGCCCCTCTTTCTGTACATAAAGCACTTTTTTGTGACAAGAAAAGTTAGTTTGAGGTACACCAAATTTGTCCATAATCTGTCTATGACTAGCGAGCTTCGACAGAGGTAAGACAGTTGAAGGTACTGAATTAATCAGCGTTAAACAAACCTGGAATCAATTACAGTTATTGGTATCCTCTTCTAGCAGAGGCAGTGCGATCTCTGGAGGAACCATTGAACTAGGCCATTGCTCGCAATTTCAAATGTTTTCGCCATTGTAAAACTATTGGAACCCGTATTCTTCTTCTTCGTTAATAATTAATTTTAAGGAAAATTTTATGAGAACCGTTTAGGTAACATTTCCAAAAACGTGATGTTCTTGCCCACTCATAGTCCCGAAAAGTAAATAAAGTTGGCTTCAAATCGACGACTTTCGCCAGATTTTGATATATCAGGATATGACTCTTTCTGAAAGTATCAAATTTATAAATGAAAATAAATTTTCATTAAATAAAAAAGTAATTCGTACCGTGTAAGAACATTTTGCATTCTAGGACCAGCCATTTTTAAGTCTTAGAACTGCTTAATAATCTTTGACTTAGATTTATGGAGTTAAAATATGGTTATGTTGAATAAATATAAATTTATTTTGAGATAGAGTAAGTTTCGAAGTAGGACTTAGAAGTTATTAATCCCAACTCGTGTATGGGAATCATTTTCATTAACCGTTGACATTTTTCCAAATTAATCCCATTTCTTTATCACTGCCATCATGTGATCCCATCTATTTGACCTTGAGCTTAGTAAATACATGCTTTTTTAAGAATTTGCTATACATTAAAAATTGTTAATCTAAAAAATTCCATAATTATATCTGCATCACATGTTTTAAATATGTTATTTATATTAAATTGTGTACAGAGTTTCCCTTCCTGCTAGAAATTGAAAAGAAGCACACACACACGTGGAACGATTCTCTTTAAATATATAGAATTGGTCAAAAAGTAGGTGAAATTTTGATTTTGGCCATAATCAGAAAAGTTTATAATAGCCCAAGGGATTTATAAAAGTAATTTCAATATATTTTTTTTCAAAATATTGCTTTAAATTGTAAAATAAAAACAATTATGAAACCTTATAATTATCATTTATTATTTTTATATAACACAAATGAAAAGTCTTTGAACAAAAATTATATTTTTGTTTTCAAAATATAATTATATTTTGTTTTCACTTTACGATTAAACATTTTTTTTTTTCTGTTTGTACCTATTTATAAATATACACATCTATATTCCTACATCTATAAACCATTCCTTATATTCATCGCTATAAAATATAATACAAAAATATTACTCAGTTATAAACTATGTAAATATAATTAAATTTATAAACTTCGTCTTTCAATGAAAAAAAAAATGTTGAACTTGCGCTTTGAATAATCCATTTTCTCGTTTGCATTTGTTTTCTGAATTGGGCTGACAGTTTTGGAATTTAGCTGAAGATAAGTACGACTAAAGATGGTAGTTATTTTATGAACGCCATTTCTTGTTTGTCTGTGGTAAACCCAGTCCAATGCAAAACAGGATTGTCTGATTTATCTCACACAACAGAGCTCATAACAGAAGGAAAAAAAAAATAGTTCAACTTGCCACCAAGGAATGAAGAACGGTTGCAGGAGGTTTCTTATAAGTAGATTAATATTTGTTATCAATGTTAAAACACTTCCCTGAACTTATCAGGTAAAGAATACTTTTAATTATATATACTAACTTATGCAGCATCCTAAGATCCCAACGTATTGCTCATTGTGTTGTAATAGGCAACCCAAAACCGCGAGGAATGCTTTAAACTTCAGGTTTAGCGATCTTTAATATCTGCCCACCTTTAAACTCTATTGAAAAGACATCCAAAGTGACAGATTTATATAAGCATTTCTCCTCTTATATAACCTCGTCTGTTTCTGAGGCTATGTCATATAACTGTATAGACTCTCTGATAAGAGATGTGATGTTATTTATATTTAGAGGGAACAAAATGTCAATACGACCTTAGTAATAAAAGTTATTTTTAAGAACTTCGTATAAAGAAATTAGGCATAAACAAGCATCTCGGTAAATAGTATATACATTAATATATTATGTTCATTTTATATAATCTGTTTTATAACATTATAAGAAGTCATGTATAAATTACTATGTAGTCACTAAATGAAGTGAACTTTACTAAATTCACTATTTATAGGGGTGCTTTCATGTCACATTCTCAAGCCATTGTTATAGGAATTATTTAACATAACAATGAAGAGGATATTAAAATTTTACAAAATTAAAATTACTAAGAATATTTCCAAGTCTTTTATTAAGAGCTAAAGCCTGCTATCTTTACTAGGTTTACAAATATGGGAATTAGTTAATTATTTTCTTTAATAAATTATTCGTCTTTCTCTAGCCAGCATCTTGCGAATCACAAAACTACGGATTTAATATCCACATAATTTTTTTCGCCAGATAAAATTTCAGGATATAACTTGAAGGCTTCTGAAATATCATTGCAGCTTCAAGACGTTAAATTGGATATTAAGAGATACCCAGTAGTGGCAGAAAACTCTGAGCTGAATTTAGGAATTGGAGCGTCTGGTTAGATAAAAATGCTCAGAAACTGAGCTTCAACCTATTTATTAGCTCTAAGTAATCTGATACACCATTGTTCTTGTTTTTGCAGAAATTAATGGTAGTTTAATTGCAACTTCTTGTTTAACTCCCCATTTTGAGCTATGCCCTCGAATGTTCACGCTAATTGATGACTTACGAGTTTGGTTAATATTGTCATCTCTGGTGACAGCAACATTTCCATTTAAACTGTAGCCCTACCCATATTTTATTAAGGAACAAAATATTTATGCACGATAAATGTTAAAAACGTTATTTATTGTTATTTTTCAGCATTAATAAAACAAGAAAAAACTTTTTTGTTGTCAGTTACACTGAAATTGCGTGAGAGAGAATCGTATAAAACCTGGCAGTCTTGGTCGTGGACTTTCATAATGGACAGAAAAAGAAAAACACACAATTGAAAGTAAAAAACGAACATCGTTCCACAATAACAATGGAAGCTTAGATAAGAGAATCTGAGTATATCTGTGCACTCTATACTGTGTCCAATTTAAATCTGGCTTTCAGATGGAAACGCAATTATTCTTAACAATTACCCTGAAAGCGTCTCCGTTTGTTATAACACGTGTAGTTATTATCAATATCTGATTTCAGTTCCATTGCTCCTTCTAACCCTGAAAGACAGCCATAAATATCGGCAAACCTGCAAATCACTTCCGAAACTATAAGCATTTTGCTGTATCAAAATACAAAAGCGTTCCAAAAGTAAGTTTGTCATAAGCAAGATCGAGGTAAGAGGGCAGAAATTGTAGGGAAATGCTTACTTTTATTCAATTGATTATTCTGTATCAGTTGATAGCAATTTACACAACCATCTTGGCGACAAGCGCCAGTTAAAGACTGGAGCAGATATCCATTCAAAAAGTTCGTGCTGTTACCAATTCCTGAACGCACAGCTTGAGTTGGTGGAAGTACAAGGGCTATTTTTTTTCCACCTCCGATGGGACATAACAAAAAGACAAATGTGAATTACAGATGGTTTTATTACTAGGAGTCAAGTACAGTCACAGTTACTTGTCTACATAGTCACCGTGAAGATTAAGACATGTGTCATATGTCTCAGACGAGTTTTCCAATACCCTCTTTATAGAAAGTTGCCACCAGCAATAAGGAGATAAGTCTTCATGGCGTCTTGAAATTCTCCGTTAGTGCGGAAACGCTGCCCTCCCAGTCTTTTTTCAGTTGCCGAAAAACGTTTTTTGCGCTAGATATGGGCTGTATGCCAGGTGATCGAACATTTCCCAATGATGCATGCAACGTGCTTTTTTGGAACCCAGCGTGCACAAAGTTTTCTATAGCCCAAATGTTCTGTAACAATCGTGTACAGAGCTGACCTAGAAATGTCCGGAATTTCAGAAACAACTCTGGTGGTAAACCTCCGTCTCTCTTGAACCACTTGATCAACTCGCTGAACAAGCGATAGACCTGCGTCCTTGTCCACCATCATGAACATCAGTTCGGTCTTCTTTAAATTTTCTACGTCGTTCACACACAACACCCTCACTCATGAAGTTTGCACCATAAATACGGCTCATTTTTGCAATGAATTTCTGCTGCCTTCTGCCTGTAGAAAACGAATGACACTTCAACTCGCATTTGGCGAGAGAATCAATCAGGCCGGCCATGTTGAAGTAGCTCAGCTCCAAATGATGTATTGAACTTGGCCTTGGCGGACGTTATGGTGGGGTAGTAGAACAGAGCACAGTGCGCAGATCCGCCTCCTTATGCTTATCTAGTCATGTAGCAGAGCGATCCGAGGTTGCAAAAAAATAGCCCTCGTATAAGGAAAAGGGTGTGATGAGTCGCCAAAGAGTGCTAAAAGATGTTAAGAAGTTTAAACCGTTACAGTGACGAAAATTGACCCTGCACAGAGTGGCAAACCCAAGGACAGATTTAAAAGATCTTAGAGGACACGTCTTTCAAAATAATGAAGATGTGAAAAGAGCGGTCTACCAGGACACCGAGGCATTGAAAACCAGCCTCACATCTTCACAAATGCTCAATCCCTTGGAGATGCTTGAAAAATAGTTTGTCAAGTAAAGAACACAGCATGTACTATGTCGCAAAATAATAATCACATTTCGTTATACAGTGTTTATTGACAATGAATGAACACAAATACTTATTTGCAGTGGGTACTGACCAAAATGATATTAGAAGTATCCTCAACGTTGTGTACAGCAGCAAGGGCGAAGATGGCAATATCGTGGTTGCAATAGAGAACTAAAGTCAAACAAATCTATCGATGTTAGTTTTGCTCCCTCAGTAGTTTGTTGCTGTTTTTCCTATTAATCATGAAATATCTAAACCCTGTTTTGCTTTTCTCTCTTGGCATTTGACAATTCACATTCTTCTGTCACAAGATTGCTTGAAACGGTTAAGTACAAACATACAATTATCACAATTTTGTAAGTCAAGCTTAGAGGAATTATATTTAAATTCTTATTTTATTGGTGAAACAATCCTAATAAATATCACTCTAGGGTCTGAACTTTCCACTATTCGTGAATTTGTAGGTAATCTCAGACCTTACTTGTGATAAGGTTCGTTTTCAAATTAGGGGTCTTTTGGAGAATGGAAAAGTATGGAGAACCATATCTGTCTTATAAATATTGCTGAATACTTAAAGGAGAGCCTTTCATTTGCAACAATTGAAAGATGATTGTCATTTTGGGCCAAAATGACTTCAGATGGAGTTTATATTATAAAATGATTCAGAAGCCTGAAGATGGGTATTGTAGCAAAGCATAAGAAGCCCGAAGTTCTAATGTCAAAAGTGGAAATACGGCCATCTCTGCCGCCGAGAACAAGGGCTTGAATATTTCATCGTGTGCCTATTTTTTCCCGCTTTTATATTTCACTGGGCGTGTGATTATATATTCCTGAACAACATATAATTATATTAATGGTATAAATAGACTGAATGTCAAAGAGAAGAAACCCTCATGCTCTTTCGCTGGTAAATAGGGACTATGGGACAAATTCTTAGCAAACAGTTATGCTTGACCATTTTAACCAAGTTATTAAACCTTCTCCCCTAAGTAAAAGCGCCCTTTGCTGCCTTAAACAAAGGTTAGCATGAAATGCCACTTATGAACTATGTTATTAAATAATTTAAAATAAACTCTCTTGCATTTTCTTTTATGGCATTAATATCTTAATTAGTTGGTCCTTTAATATCTGGAGTTTCGCAATGGATTAAGGAAAAATCAGGAGTTTGTGCTAGAACCAATTCACTGCAATCAGAAAGCTCTGGTCAAAGTACATTTTGTTAGATAATGTATCCAGTACTTTTATAATACTTTTAAGTTAGGTTTAAATAATTTGTTGATTATGGTTATAGCTGTATACATTATATACTCTAGTACTATTTATCAAGTATTACAAAATTTACCTGTCAAACTATGGCTTTCTTCTATAACATTGTGTCGGTCCTGTGGTGTAGTGGTAGCCATACTTGTTTCCTAAACCCAAGATTGCGGGTTCAAACCCGTCCAGGATTGATGGATTTTTTCGGGCATAAAAATCCTAAGTATGGCTTCCTTTGGAAGGGAAGTAAAGCCGTGGGTCCCGTGTTGTATATTTACGGCACGATAAAGAACCTCAAGCCTGAAAGAAGAGGCATCTGAGCAAATTTGTCAGCCGTTTCGCGCCCTGAATTGAAGGGGACGCTGATGACCTGAGATGTTAAAGAGAGTCTGTAAATAAAGCAAATCAACTAATCTATAACTTTTATTCTTAATATCTAAGAAATCATTAACGAGGTAACAAATTTAACATAATCTCTATATGAACACTATCAGTTCACTATTCAGAAAATAAAAGTGATAATGTAAAAGGATTGCGTTTCAAGTTGATGCTACTAACCCAAAGTATGTTGAATGTTCCTTCAGAATAGCATGCTTTACGTATAAAATCAAAACACGTAAGTATACGAGTATTGATATAAACATAATAATATGGTCACATTTTAAGCACGTTGTATATGCCTGTAAAATGAAAAATAGCCCCACCTAATGTATATAACTTGCAGTTTTGCCTGAAAATTAAATTTCACAGTTTCTAAAACCTTAAATTTGACAAAAGACAATATTAACATTGTTTATGGTAACGCGTTTATTTAGTAGATAGTAGACTGTAAATTAATTGTGTATACAGCAAAGAAAACCAAGTTTAAGCCATTAATTCTTTCTTACGTCGTAGAAAAGAGGGTAACTTTACCAGGTCATCCAATTACCTGATTAACGACGCGGCAGCGGGAACTGCATTGGTAGATAAGCCATCGTTAACGGTCAGCCGGCTATAGTGGGTCGGCAAGGTAACACAAGTATCGGTGGTATAAACACTAGACTGACATTTAATAATTTCTAATGCTCTCAAAAACGTATGTACTCTCCTATGTCACCAAGAAGATTGGAAATGCTAGAACTTATCTTCTCTTTCCACAAACTTCTGGCATCTGCTTGTGGAATTACTAATTATCTTTCTTATTTTTTTTTTTTTCAGAAAATGCATCGATCCCTTGATGAAAATTTTCTTTAGTTAGTTTAAAGTGTGAGTGGATACTATTAATTTATGAATAGCACTGCGACTTGGAACTATCACCTGCATATTTCTGTCGGTAAGAAATACGAATCATAAATAAACACTCACTGATAAATAGAATAATTAAGTCTGCTATTTAGCATTTACTGCTCTTAGTAGACTTTACACGTCTTTATCCTTCACTGTTCAAACGACTGACGAATGACAAGGGATTGAAGACCAACATAGCAGTTCAGTAAACTCCGCCAGACTTACCTTGATCAATTATTTATCGGCCGATGCAGTTCCCTGCTAGATAGCCTAGTGCTTCTAGCTCCAAGATTATTATAGCATCAGAATAACGGGAGAGGCGTAGAGAGCACTTCATGTTACTGTTTTAAACGTATACCGCATTGGTATTCTAAAATTGTTACTTATGCCTATGGAATACATTTATGCTATAATCTTTTGAAGAATATGAACGAGGACCCACAATTATTAATCTTAAGCAATGAATAAGTACTAGTGGAAACCAATTCTCTAAAAACTTAACCATAAATAAAACCGATCGGCTAGAAAGAGGAGAAAAATGAAATATCCTTGATAAAACAACCTATTTGTGCTCTTAAATGTAATGCAGAAGAATTGCCAACTATATCAATTGAATGTTTTGTTTACTTTTGGAATAAATTGCCTACAGCAAGGATTTGTTTTTTCCACTCTTAATGTCCTGCAATTCCATGGTGCTAATGGCACATTTTAGAATAATAATATTCCTTTCTCCAGCAATGCTACAACTATTAAATTTAATGTTATTTAGGAATAATAAGAGTTAAAATATATTAAACACACCTGTATATAATTGAAACGGAAAATATCCTACTTATGGCCCTATACTCTCATTGATAGCAGTTGTTTAACAATATTATTTTAAAAAGTTCATTTTTACACGTTTGTATATTACGTAAAGAATATAATGCTCAATATAATGCCACAAACATTTAATGGTAAAAGTTATTTAGCTATGATAATTTAAGAAGTTCGCTTACTTATGTTATTACATAAGATAAAGCATATAGTACTTGATTTAAAGCTCAAAAATATTTATTGATATTATGTTTTTAATTATATAAATTTAACAAGTTCATTTGCATATGTTTTATGTTAGCTAAAGACTTTAATTTTCAATTGAAATAACAAAAATTTGTTGGTTATACGTTTTAAATCGCATAAATCTAGTAAACTCATTTGTATAGATTTCACGTATTAGATAAGTGCTATTACAATTATGTCTTAATGTTTGTTTGTTGGCCTTTAAGGCAATACTGAATAAGAAAAAACGTAACAATTCAAAGGAACATATACATAGCCAAGAATACGAAAAGATTAAAACTAAAGATAAGAAAAATGCAATACTAAGTGAATCGACCAATGGCAAGCGTAACAACATTCATAATGTGTACCAAGAATGAAACACGAGACAGACAGCTTTGTTGCGACTAAATAGAAATGAATGAATTTCATTCTCTTAGTATGTATATGTTGAAAATATAATGCATTGTAATATATAGTATATTACAATCATATTGTATTAAGTGGCGGTTTATATCTCAGAAAGTTAGTTATGCGTTGGATTCAGTCGAGAGAAGTTGTGTTTTAAATTCCATTAGCAGAAATCGTGGTTCTTACACCGTATCAAACCGCCAGAGGTGGCCGAGGACGTTTAGACGCGGACTCTTGAGCGGGAGGTCTGGGGTTCGAATTCCGCCAGGATCATCCTCTCTGACTGAGTATTTCCAGGTTTTCTTCAGTCCTCATAAATGTCAAATGCCGAGGAGGCACCCTATACTAGGCCTGGAACGTTTCCTTCCTTAAAAAAATTCTTTCCCAATGTATCATTTCATCTCATGTATCATCAGTGTCCACCGCCTGTGATGCTTCAGTAGTAAAAACGAGTGTTAAAACACTATTAAAAAAAAAAACTCCGTATAAAGTATTTTAACATTACGTAAAGATAAGTAGCGATTAATAATTTTCGGAAGAAATTACAAAATGTTAGTTTGAATTAATATCCATATAGGAAAATGACGAGATACAAAATGACAAAAAACGCAGTTTTCGGTAAAGAAACATAAATTATAGCACGTCTGTCTCGTGTTCAGTCTGTATGTCTCAGAGCACATCGTAATCAGAAAAGTGTACTGTTGTGTGGTAATAACAAAACATGAATAAACTCCGTAGATTTCTATCCATTGTGATTTTGTTATACTTAAAAGCACACTACTTTCACCCCAGAAATATCCATCTGAAATATCCAGCTATATTATAAAATCCTGAACTATTCGAGCATTTGATGGTGTTATTGACGTCAACGTCTACGACAAAAATTTGGTCTCCAATGTGTTGGCACCTACATCGACGGCGATGTCAGTTATTTCCCCTACAAATTGAGATAAGAGTTTTTGTGTTACATGATCTTTTGATAGACTGTGTTCTAAAGAAACGTTTAAATCAGCAAATAAAGAGAGATTGAAAAAATTTCCATAGTAGCTATATAACAAAAACTATAAATAATTGAAACCATAGTACAGATTTACAAAAAAAAATTAAATAATAATGAAGTAACATTGTCGTAAAGTGAAGGATGTTTTATTCACTTCTTAGACCACCATCTTCCCACTGCAAACGCCGACACATATATCTCTTCTATTTTCTGTTCATTTGAGATATAGAGAGAAAAATCTTTATTTAACTTAACACCCAACAAGTCCCAGAGCTACTCACTGAAAAACCATGCCACTCTAACGTTTCTTCTTATGAATTATAAGCGAGAACATGCTCGTCTGGTAATTACAAGACGGTTGTAGGGAACAAAGGTTGACTCTGAATCCCTTTAATAGAAGAAAAACAAACAAGATATGTATGTTCTTTAAACCTGAAGCACTGCTGCTGTTGTTTATAAGGGATGGGGTTCTAAAGATGAAAGAAACATTCGTGCTTTCCTTCCTTTTTGTGATGTTCAGAAAGAAATTGACCTAGATCATTATATATATCAGTAGGAAATCAGAGCTAACTAATGTGCCGCTTTATGCTTTATTTTTAGACGTAGATACCGAAGAGGGAAACCGAAATTGCGTGTCCATTACCTCGATATGAGTTCGCGACTGTGAGTGAAACAGATTAACCCAGACAAGGTTATGCAACTTAAGAATGTAAAATAATTATGTTTCCTTCAGTATACCTCCAAAATATCCTCCACCCTCTTCGTTTTTGCCTTTCTTGTTTCCCCTTGTTAGAATTTGGCTACACACATCAATGCAGAGAGGTTTATTTCAACGTTTATGTTTGCTAAAAAAGCTATACTGCAACTAAAACAAAGACCAAGTTAACAGTGAGGAGTACACATTTTATCCCAAAGCAGACTCAAATTTATTCTTACAATTCCAATTATTATTTAGAAAATATTAAATTCAAATCTTTAACGAAGAAAAATTAATATTCCTAATTTGATTCATCAGTTATTCTTATTATGTATATATGACATAGCTTTATCGATAGGCATACATTTATCAAACAAAATAGAACTGGATATCTTAAGCACTTAACATCAGGTTAAATACACTCAAACTAGGTCAATACATAGAAAGCAAGAGCAAAGCTATGAGCCACCGCCCGACAGGTAAACAAGAACTGATGAATGACGGACGTTGAATTTGTGAAATGGTGTCAGTCAAATCCATTAAAAAAAACTGGAAATAGCCCCTGACTGGATGTATAAACCTAATATACATAATTTAATTGAAAATATACACCAATAGCTCCAATTAATTTAACGTCAAGTCTGTGGGTACCAGCTTCACACCTTTCTTTAAAATATAATACACATCCCCCTCTCAGATATCTTCGCTCCCCTCAAATAGCGATTTGAAGCTACTAGTAGTTACCCTCTCACCGTTTTTAGCCAAGTTTCTGTCATTCCCATAATGTCTACACTATTTACAAAGCCTGAACCTGTCGTTCAGGCTTTTTCTTCAGACCTTTCGCATTCCACAGGCCAACTGTCAGGTGGGCAACTTTTCCTCAATAATCCCCTCTACTCACTCTAGTGTTCCTTGCCGGTGTGTCATCGATTCCTGCCGCTCTGGATCCGCTTGCAGGTTTTCTCCGCGCGATTTTCTAGCCCTGCCCGTGACTTCTCCATCGTTTGTTTACCGACCGACCTTTACCTGCAGCTTGATATCATCTTCCGGTCCGTTACAACTACTTGCTGGGTGTCCGGTTGTGTTTACCTGCTGAAACAATCTATCTTCTCCAGTTCTTCCCTGCTTTTTAAACAGCCATCGACGTACAGTATCACATTCCTGCCGCCGCACCTCCAAGTGCCGTCTCAGAAATGACCGTTCATGTCGAATCTTCTCACTGAAGTTTTCTCGATGGCGAAACCCGTGCCACGGAGATATCTGCTGTCTCTTAAGAGTTGTTCTTTAATTTGATATGATAGCAGCTTACAGACTATAGGCCTGGAATTACCCCCTCTGCCTACCTAGTGCCCTCTAGATGCCTTGTTTTGTAGCTGAGTGCCTAATTGTGACGTAATCTTGCTATTTTGTCATCCGTCTTTTGCCAGTTCTAGTTGTATTCCTCCGACACACCATATATGGTTAAATTGTTTCTTCGTGGCTGGTTTTCCATTTGGTCTCCAGCATTTTAAACCGCGTCTCCAGTACTCGGACGCGATGCTCTGACTTCCACTAGCGAGTTAGTCATCAAAATCAGTTGTTCGTGCTGTTCTCTTAACCTCCTTCTTCAGCTCTTATAAAAATCTTTCCATCGTAGCCATTGTTAACACTCGCTGCTAGCTACGGAGCATTCAGGAGGGAGGGAAGAAAAAAAAAACACGTCTGCACTCTACCGCGGTCTGATAGCAACTTCTTATATATGGAGAACAGAAATTCAGTATTTAAATGGAAATTTACAAAACTGTTTGTTAATATGTTGCTATGTTGCTGAAATCTGCAAGAAGGTGACTTCTCTAATCCATACGTTTAAAAGATTAAACGCGTCCCTGCCCAGAACCTTAAAAAAGATCTTGGTGCAATCCTTGGTGATGCCTCACTTCCACTACTGCGATTTTCTGCTTAAACTCTAACCTAACGCAAGCGTGTTCACAATATGTGCATACGTTACATCTGCGATGCGCGTCTGTTCGATCATATAACACGCTCCCTCGATATGCTGTCTTGGTTCCGCCTGAAAGACCGAAGAAACATTCGTTGTCTCACACTAGTTTTCAAAATTACCCATCTTATCTATCTTCTCGTTTTCAAAATCTGTCTTCCTCTCATAATCTTAACACACGTTCTGAATCCCAGCACGTTCTATTATTACATTGTACTGAACATCACTTTACTCATCATCACTGCCCGTCTCTGGCATGCATTGCCACGGGATGTCAGAGACTGCTGAACTTTAGAAGCATTTCATAAGAAATTGTTTAATAATATAAATAATGCATTACTCTAGATTTAGATTTCTTTTGTTACAATGCGTGTATTTATTTGTTTTACCCTGCTCTAGAATTATTCATTCTATTGTTTTTATTACTATCATAAATGTTCCTATGTCCTTGTTAGTATTGTCAGGGATTAATTTTATGTTTTGCTTTTATCTTTATTTCCACTTTCAGGATTTACGTAGGTTGATATATGTGTAAATTGTCATTACTGGTGATTGTTGTATATTATTGTTCTTTTATTTTCTTATTTTTCTTCTTCTTTAGTAACATTTTTCATTATCAATGTTTATGCATTAGCATACATTTATTTATATACATCATGTTTTACATTGGTTTATATGTGCACGAATATTGTCAACTTTACTGTCAATGTTGTGATTGTAATATTGTTGCTATAATTTCATGTAATTATTATTAGATTGGTAGAGCGGAAGAGAAGACCTAATGGCCTTAGCTCTCCCAGAATAAATAAATAAACACATATTCTTTAATACTGACAAAATATTAAAAAAATAAAAGTATGTGTACAAACAATTAAGTGCTCATATACATGATTTTGACTGTATATGTTTAACATACCGGACAAGTGAAGTCTAAGACATTGTGTATCTTGTCTGCCCCTCAGTCCCACATAAGTGTTTATGTTCACAAATTGCAGATTTGTTGAGATACCATCAGAATATTTCGTTGTGCAAGGAAAAGGAGTATGTAAAGCTTCTCTATTTTATAATAATTGGCTTGCGAATATTTCAATTGATAGAATTCTGGCACAAGAGAGATGGTTGGAGAAAAGTTTTAATCCGAGTTTTTTAACTGTGAGGGACATGAACAAAAAGCAATACCTTACAAGCCTGCCGTGATAACCGTTATGCTAGAAGATCATATTGGCGGAGTTCATCCGCGTTGTAGCAATATTACGATACACATGGTTCGTATATAGAACAATCTTGGTTTTTGAGTCGTGATTTATAAACGAACATACACAAGAGCACAGTCACAAAATGGTCAGCTTTAAAACTCTCTAAAATAACTTTTCCGTTTTTCTAAATCCACGTTTTCTACACAGACCAAAGGTAAATGGTTCCTTATTTGTCCTACTATTGGTTGCAAACCTCTGTGAAATGAAAACAGTTTTATAATAAGACCTCCAGATCGCCGTTAATGATTATACTTCCCTGTTCTCTTTTAGCCTGATATTTGATCACTTAAATAGAACCTGTTTTTTAAGCTTACAGAATTTTTCTCAACGATTACAATTTTTCCCCTTTGTTTTGGTGTTATTCTAAAGATAAAGTAAAATAAATATTTAGGCAGCAATTCATATATAAAAATTCCAGTTCCCTATATAAACAAATAATAATAATAATCATCATCATCATCATAATATGTGCATTGCAAGCCATGCCACATACTGTTGTGTTCCAGTTTTATTCAGTCTAGCTTTAGTTTGTTTTGGTCATCAAAACTAAAAATCCTTTTCGTAAAGTTTAATATTAGGCTTTGTCGGAAATAATTATATTTAAATAATGAATTCATAGTTATAACTATTTCTAGTATTAGTGATAAAATATTTCAAAAATGGAGAAAAGGCTAGTGAAAACCTAAGTTTTAATTGGAACGCAAACTTCTGTTCATAAATTTAAAAACGAAGAAAACAATAGAAGCGCTCCTACATACCAAGAATACAAATGGAAATTTCAGAGAAACTAATAGAAGCAGAATTATACAAATTAAGCCCTCTCCAGAATCTGGACCTGCATATATTCACTTAAGAAGTGTGGCAGTTTTCCATGTAAAATTTAATTAACTTCGTTATATTCTCGTTTCTATTTTTAGCACCTCTGAATCAAAAGTTCTAGACGTTTTGAACGCAACGATTTCCTTTATGATGAGCTTGAAAGATACACCCAATTAATTTTCCATATAAAAATTGCAACTTTGCTTCTGTTGTGTTTACAATTGTTTCATCAAACGCACAACAGTGAATTAAAAATTTAAAATGGATAAATATCTAAAATTAGCAGATTTAAGTATGTCTTAAGATGAACCAAATGTATAGAATTTATTGATTTATATTTGAAATTAGAATTGCCTTCAGGGGCAGTTTACTGCACTTTTTTCTGCAAAAAATATGGTGCTATCTGAAATTATTTTTTTAAAAATGTTTTAACTATTAGAAATGAACTAATTCGCTTTTTCTTTACAGTTACTTCTCTATGCTTTGAAACCAAAAAGGCGGGCGTTTAGTTATAAGAGAGATTTTTTAGATTAGTTTAAAATATCTAAATAGCTAAGCCACATATTACTGTAAAAAGTTTTTATCTTTTCCTCTGGCTTCTATGCGATCTAGTTGAAGATACAAAAAAGAAAAAATTAAAACTTACGTCTCTTGCGGTAGTGTAAAAACAAGATATTTTTTTAAAATGGCTAAAATATTCAAGAACAAAAAAGGATATTATTTTTAATTGTGAATTCATTTTCGAAATAGACTGTGATGTCAGACAAATATATTTATATTTTAGAATTATTTTCAGTGCCACAAATTGGGCATGGTGTTATTTTCAACAAGACAATCGTTCTTTATATGGCATTTTCTAAACACTGAATAGAAACATGTAGATGGTAGACACGGCCAGCAACTCCCTTAGATTTACCTCTGGAGCTATATCTAGCAGAGCGTATGTACTTATTCGTGTCAACAGAATGAGAAAATGAAAGAAGCTGTCAATATGTTACAGTTCAAGTTCTCAAGAACCAGAGTATTCATAGGTATATATGCTTGGAAAGAAAACCGAGACCACGAATCGCTTGGTTTAGACTGGGAGGTTGGAATGATAAAAAGATAACGGATAGGTCTGGTAGGAGAATCTGCCAATTTTGTGGAAGAGATGAGTATATTCTGGCAGAATGAATGTTCCCAGAAAACTTTTTAATGCAATTTGAGGTCGACTGGCATACTGGGATCTGTTTGCAAAACACGCTAATTGGTTTAATAAAGGCATTTTATAGGCCGAAGCTAGTAGAAATTCATTTTATGGCTAGAACGCAAGAACTAGTGTAATTATAAATAATATGCAATATGTGTCCATTAATATAACTGTAAATACAGCTCTTCATTACTTAAAAAAATAAAAAATATACCGAGGGTGCCAAAAACATATACGCACTTTCACATTAGATATCTATTTAATATATTTCAAAGTTGGCAACATTAATGTGTAGTATGATGTTCTGTAAACAGATGCGACTCACATTACGTTATGCTAGCGTTTCTACAACAAAATGCAGCCAAGAGTATCGTTTGAACAGCGGAAAGCAATTTTGAAGTATATTGGAAAACCGAAAATGTTGTTGAAGTTCAAAGGCAATAGGAGGCAGAGGTTTCCACCGCGTTCTCCAGATCTAACTCCATTGGACTTCTACCTATGGGGAGCTCTTAAGGATGTAGTACACCGTAGAAAACACGAGCTACACTGACAGCACTTCGGGAAGAAATTGAAACGGCATGTGCTGCAATCGCTAGGACACTTTCGCAAACGTTGCTCAATCAGTAGTTCAACGTACTCAGAAGTGTATCGACGTCTATGGTGGGCATTTTGAGCAACTGTTGTAACTGTAAAAGTCTAAGATCATTTTCTGTTTGTGTGAATTCAGTTTTGTTATGTTAATACAGTTTTTTCTTTGCTTGAAGTGTGTATACATTTTTGCACCCTCTGTGTTTATTATTATTAATATTGTTTCATTTTCATTATTATTTGTTCCTCTTTCAAATTGCATGTCATATTTAATCATGTACGGTCAACGACCCATGCAAAAAACATATTTGTAATGTGTATATAGAATTTTATAACAGTAAAGATACACCCACTCTACTGTGTATAGGGCACGATCGAAATCCGCATTGAATTGCACTAAACATGTAAATATATGATATACTCTCTTATTATTTATCACACTCCATATATTTGAAACGTTACATTTGTATGCGCATTCAAATAAATAGTTTAGTAGCCCCACCATGACCTTGCGGCACACTGTCTATATTAATGGCATTTTCATTTTTTTTTTTTTCATAACAGTTACAAACTAGTATCCATGTGATTCATTTCTCCACTTTCACAGCCCAATAATCTGTGTTAATATACCATATATGACAGGATGAAAAAGTATTGCAATTTGTTTTACAACTTTTTATAATCATGGCAGACCTTGATGTTGATTGTACTAGAAGATAACATTATAAAGGATAGTTAATTGATTTGGTTAGTGAAGCTTTGTGATTTAAGCTTCCCAGGCGTCATCTTAAAAACAGAGGGAAAATCCCCAAAAAATCCAAGTTAGAAAAGTAGGTAACTCAACTAGAAATCGAACCCTTACCCGCTGCTCTGAAAGTACATACGCTACCGTTGGATTATGCCGGTTGTCTTTCATCAGTTTGTAAATGTCAAAATAATTTATGGAATAACTGTTGTGTTCTTTAGAACTAAATATTTCCGTGATTGAATATTTATATGTAATGAATCCTATATGTGCCATGCCGTAGTGCATCATCATCATCATACCGCCTGTGGTGCCTCAGTAGTAAAAACGGGCGTTAAACACTACTTAAAAAAAATCATCATCATCATTATTATTATTATTATTATTATTATTATTATTATTATTATTATTATTATTATTATTTAAAACTACCTTTATCATCATTCAGTCACACTGAAAGTGGCCAGTTGATGGAACCGAAAATGTAAAGCGTGCTTCAAATATTGCTGGGAGCTGTAGAGATGGCTAAGCGACTTATGCTGGCAGAGGGTAAGTAAGGAAAGTAAAAAAATACGCACTGCATGTGCATTCTATTCAAATACTTAGAGTCGGTCCATCTCCGTGCATTAACAAAAGCAGAACGTTAATAGTGAACAGTTGAACCTTATAAATACATTCCTCTAATTGGCCATTTCTCCAGCTACCAGCAGCATCTATTCCGCAGTAAGTTGGATTGCCGCACCTGGTAAACACATTTGTCTGCAAAATAAAGTAAAAAAAAAGTTTTTGAAAAGTTCATCCAAGTAAATGCTCCAAATGGCTTCCTCTCTGTCGGGCATACAATGCTGCTCTTTCCATTATACTCTTTTGCACTCTTACCACTGCTGGTGTTTTTTTTTTTTTTTTGAGTAGTGTTTAACGCCCGTTTTTACTACTGAGGCACCACAGGCGGTGGACACTGATGATACATGAGATGAAATGATAAATTGGGAAAGGATATTTTTTTTTTAAGGAAGGAAGCGTTCCAGGCCTAAGTTTAGGTACCTCCCCGGCATTTGCCAGTTATGAAGACTGAGGAAAACCTGGAAAAAACCCCAGTCAGGGAGGACGATCCTGGCGGGATTCGAACCGCAGACCTCCCGCTCACGAGTCCGTGCCTTAACGACCTTGGCCACCCGTGGCGGTACTGCTGGTGTGATGTTTGCATTTACGTGCATATACCGAGGGTGCCAAAAAATGTATACACACTTTCACAGTAGATATCTATTTAATATATTTCAAAGTTAGACCGATTTTTTTTATTGATTTATTTATGGACGCTCTTTTACATCTCAGGTCATCAGCGTCCCATTCAACTCAGGGCGTGAAACGGCCGACAAATTTTGCTCAGAGGCCTCTCTTTCAGGCTTGAGGTTCTTTTTCATGCCGTAAATATACGACACGGGACTCACGGCTTTACTTCCTTTCCGAAGGAAGCCACACTTAGGATTTTTACGCCCGAAAAAATCCATCGGTCCTGGCCGGGTTCGAATCCGCGTTCTCGGGTATAGGAGGCAAGTATGGTAACCACTACACCACCAGGACCAACTAGTTAGACCGAAAAACAACAGTAATGTGTAGTATGATGTTCTGTAAACAGATGTGACTCACATTACGTTATGCTAGTGTTGCAACAACAAAATGGAGCCAAGATTATCGTTTGAACAGCGGAAAGCAAATTCGAAGGTGGTATTGGAAAACCGAGAAAGTTGTTGAAGTTCAAAGGCAATGGAGACGTGTGTACAGAACAGAACCGCCAACGGGAGTAACAATTGCACTTATTCCAGACAAATTTGAAACTCACGGTACCGCTTGCGATATTACAAGGGCAGATCTGGGAGACCTCGCACAGCAACAAGCCTCAAGGATTGGATCCAAGGCACTGTATAGGACGAAGAGGTCCGTTTGAGTCTCCACCGCGTTCTCCGGATCTAACTCCGTAGGCTTCTACCTATGGGAAAATCTTAAGGATTTGTATACATACAAAACCAGTTACACTGACAGCACTTCGGGAAGAAATTGAAACGTCATGTGCTGCAATCGCTGAGGACACTTTCGCAAAAGTTACTCAACCAGTAGTTCAACCTACTCAGAAGTGTATCGACGCCGATGGTGGACATTTTGAGCAACTTTTGTAACTATAAAAGTCTAAGATGATTAGTTCTCATCATTTTCTGTTTGTGTAAATTCAGTTTTGTTATCATAATACAGTTTTTTCTTTACTTGAAGTGTGTATGCATTTTTGGCACCCTTGCATTTTTCATTGTTGCATCAACTTGATCACGCAATATTGCTTTAAACAGTCTATGAGGGTATATCAGGCTATTTTAGAAGTTACTGCTATGCAATGATATGCATACTGGTACATATTTTTATTAAGAACACGACGAACCATTAAAGGATGTCTGGAGATCAATAGCACACCATTTTGTACTTCCCCCAATGCACTTTGAGACGCTGTGTATACATTGGAGCGTTGGTTTTCCCATCGAAAATAGGGGACCAATAACCTGATCGCTTAAAATATCCATCCAAACATTGGCGATGAGGGGATTGTGACACTTTCCCCGTCCCTTCTCAATGCAAATTCATCTCAACTTAATATATTTCTTTAAAGAGCATCGCTGTGAAGGTTATCAAAAACACCACGAGACACTACATAGACAATACTCACTCTCTCAGATATCTACTTGCAGAAAACCTCGCGACGGGCTAGTCATGTGCTGTTCGAATGGTATCAGTGCAGATCAATTTTAATAACGCTATGTACTTAAACATGGTGAAATCCTCATACGTGTGCCGCAGCTGTAACGCTTGTGTAGGTTCTGTGGCAACAGCTTCACTTCCTACGGTTCCCTTTGCCGTGTTCGCGCAATGGGTGAAGCGCACCATGCGGGTATAGTGCGAATGTCGCTATAGCGCAGCTGGTTGTCATTCATAGCGCTCCAAATACAAGCAGCATGTCGACAAGTTCGTCATTCGCATAACGTTGCTCTGCAATTGACTGGACTGAACGTTTAAGTGGTTACGCTGTTTGTATCCTGAGAGCTCTCACGGCTCCCACTGCATTTACTTTATTACAACGCGTGCGTGATATGCGACCCAACCAGCTACTGTACCTGAAGCACGCAGTGTATAAGCTGCTTGTGAAATTATAAATACACTTAAGGGGCTATTTTAATGATTGCGGTTATGAATTTCCCCAGCCGCAATAAGGGTAGAAATGATAAACAAGAAAGCATAGTCATTCACTTTCAATAATATAAATGAAAACATAATAAACTGCTGAAAGCTACGAGTTTTAATCTTCCTTAAGTTATTAAAA
This sequence comes from Metallyticus violacea, assembly GCA_030762175.1. NCBI lineage: Eukaryota > Metazoa > Arthropoda > Insecta > Mantodea > Metallyticidae > Metallyticus > Metallyticus violacea. Next base: position 107,676,028 of record CM060840.1, on the reverse strand, counting down.
GTGCAATGTCCATAACTGACCCATATTATCCCAAAAGGAATTAATATGTTTCATCGAAAATACAACAGCACTATAGTATTTCATCAAGGCATAATACATGAGTGCCGGATGTCATTCCGAGAAATTGCTATTCATATTGAGGAAACGAGTGTGAGATAGTGGATCGAGGTAGAACGAACACACAGATGTGAAGGATTCCAACGGTCCCGTCAAATAACCGAACGAAAAAACAGACATCAATTCCGCATGGTTATTATGTACATACACAATGTACTGTAATTTTAATGATGAGCAGTGTAGTAGTAGTAGTAGTAATGTAGTAATATTATTATTATTATTATTATTAGTAGTAGTAGTAGTAGTAGTAGTAGTAGTAATGTAGTAATATTAGTGGTAGTAGTAATAGTAGTAGTAGTAGTAATAGTAGTAGTAGTAGTAGTAGTAGTAGTAGTAATGTAGTAATATTATTATTATTATTATTATTATTATTAGTAGTAGTAGTAGTAGTAGTAGTAGTAGTAGTAGTAGTAATAGTAGTAGTAGTAGTAATATTAGTTAATTTTTGTGCTATTAATTTCATCTCTGGTTATTTTATATAGAGAACATTATATAAAAGGGGAAAAGCGTATATACGTGGTAGGGGTGGGGGTGGGGGTGGTGGTGGTGGTGGTTGTCGTAGTAGTAGTAGCAGGCAAAATATGGAGTGTGCTCGAGAACATTTTAGGTCACATAGAAGCCGCTACGTTTAAGCATTTCTCATTCCAACAATGTTTGAACTATTGTCTAGAACGCTAATAGTTGTTGTTGTCCTTGGTTTAAAATATTGTGTAAATCCTTACTTTACAGAAGGCATACATTAATCCATATCATTATTCATGATTGAAGGTGCCATCTTTCGTTTTATATGGTTAACAGGCATGGAACAGCACTGCACGTCACACATTGGTCTTGGTCTATCGACTATTCATTGTGTTTAATTAACTTTTCATCTATTTGGTGATGACGCAGGGTTTTTGGAAGTCCAACGAATGCAGCCGCCTTCTATTTTAAAACAATTATCGACATTAGCATTCAGCCTTCAGTAAGAGTAACATGAATCAGTTCTTAGTACTTCTTCAATGTTAACACTAATATAGCCTCATTTTAAATATTTATATAATCAAATATTAGCATTTTATAGTTAGTAGCAAACTAAAAAAAGTTTTGTATTCATAAAAAAACTCATGACAGAAATGTATTTGATCTTACATTTCAGTATTTTACAAACAGATTTGATATCAGTTTTGAAAAGGTGGGAAATACTCCAATCTGAATATATTGATGGCCTAATCATAATTGGTGATTAGTGATCGTTGTACTTTGCAAATTATAAAATTGAATACTAATGATGACATTTCGCTGATCAAAGCACATAATCCTATTTTAATCAATTTTAGTAATTGCAGTGATGCATTACAGCTGAGTTATCATAACTGAAATTGCACTCTTCCAGTAGTCGTGATTTCAGCCGAAAATTATAGATTAGACATTTGTGAAATAATATCATAGTATACATTTTAAGTAAAACTAAAAGAGCATAAATAGAATTAGGACAAGCGCCATCTTTTTTTATTTCAAGATAGATGAAATGCACAAACATTTAACTAAGTTAATTAAAGATTTTAGGACATAAAATACATTCGCTTACCCTGATGTACTTTTAAACAACCTCTTTATCGTCGAAAGCATGACGTTCCAATCTTACCTGCAACAAACAAACATACATTTTCATCTGCTGCTTACACAATAAATAAGGGATATGGCTCTTTGATGAAAAGGTGACATGAGAGTGTGAAAATACAAGGTTTTTGTTTCAAAACACAAACAGTCTATTTAGATATTAAGAGGAAAGTTTAAAACTAATGTTGTGTGACAGGTCCTCACACACACTTATGCCCAAAAGTAAATGCATTTAGATAATGTAAATAGTAATAATTATTGTAGTAAAAAATAGGGACATTTCATGTATTACAAAATGTATCCATGGCTACCTGGACGTATGACTCTATGACAATAGGGAAAGGGTTGTCTTTTGTCATCTGCTGCTGGTAATGGCTAGAGCAATGAATCTCTCTATTGTGAAAAAGCTAAGTGCACGCAGGTGTCCGAACAGTAGGTCTTTTGTATCTTAATGCTGGAGATACTTCTAAGTTCGTTAAAGGTAGAAGGGGAAAGGTGTCGGCGATGAAGTTATTACATCGTTTGATCAAGGAGCTCTCCAATAAGGCGTAAAGAGGCGATGCATTTAAAATAAGAGCGTTTGGGAGCTCAAGAGCTCACCAATAGTATTTAAATAGTTTGAAGGCTGTGGAAGCCGTGAGCACTATGCTGTAAACCCTGTGAGTTTTTGTAACACATGGCGACGTTTTGGATTTTATATATAAGAAGAAGTAACCTAGTACATTTAATTGCGTTCAATGAAGCAAGATTGTGTGATTTGAACCACCTCTTTCCATCTGCCTACTCCCGATACCGGCAGGAAAGGGGACTTTGGGCCCTGAACGACCCAGGGTATGAAGTGGTATCCTCGATCCAACAACATCATCAACATCTGTATATAAAAACCGCTTCAGTTAATTAAATTTTAGATTTCATCCCCATTTTAAAATTTTAAATGGCACTCCTATATTTTAATCCTTAAATTTTAAAGACAATACAAGTGTTATCACATGTTTTTTCTTTTATTGTTCCCTAGCAATTAAGGCTGTTGGTATTGTCAAAATTTGGGCGGAAGAGTGCTATAAAAAGGAGCGGGCCAAGCGGCGCTTGAGCAGTTTTCCCCGTTACACTACTGCTCTCTGCCCCTTTGAGCTAGGAAATTGACATTATTCTTTATTTATTTACGGACTCTCTTTAACATATCAGGCCACCAGCGTTCCACTCAAATCAGGGCTCAGAAAGTCCGATAAATTTTGCTCAGAGACCTCTTCTTTCAGATACTTTTATATCCGTTAATTTACGACATGGAACGAGAGAAACCATGAACCCGCGATCTTGGATTTACAAGGTAATTGTGGTTACTACTTAGATAACCAGGACCGACTAGAGTTGGCATTAGAACTTGCTCATAAAGACTATGAACGTTAATGCAGGTAATAGTTGTAGTTTTGTAATAAATTGTTTCAAACTGGTATATAACCAACGCGAAAGAAAACAATGTAAGCGAATTATTCATTAGTCCCCGAAACAGGCAGCATTACTGTAGTAATATTAATTACTGTAATTTTACTTTAAGTACTTTTTTCATCTTACAACTGACATTTTTATTCTGTCCAAATTCAAACATCAATTACAACAATACCCGTACAGGGCAACAATAGAAGACGAAAGATGTATTAAAATTGAATCGTCTTTAAAAACACACATTAAGCTACCTAAGACAGGAAGCTCAAGACATTAATTCCATTATATTAGAAATTATAATACTCAGAGAAACTAATATAGACTTAGAAATAGATTGGATGTGGTGAGAAGCTAAGTAAGTAATCCAGGCCAGAAAGGAGAAATAGAGATGGGATATTATGGAAAAGTCATTGTTAGAAAGGCTTCAATGGCAAGCTTTTCTAAGATATGGCTATGAATAACAATAAATGGTCTACAATTATTTAGAACAGTTACCTCAAGGAAAAAGAAAACATGATAGACCAAGGGCAAAGCGGAGAGGAAAATAACATATCAATGAGAAGTAGATGACTTGATATGACCTTGAAGTACGGCGGGTGGAAATACAGGGTAATGTAATGTGAAATAGCTCTCAAAATATAAAAGATTAGATGGATTACCTAAGTTGTACCCACACCCTATTCAACACATACATCATGGGCTTCGATATGCACTTTATTTGTCCGTATTGAAGTTGACAGATGCCTATTTTCTTTTATTTCTGAGCTGCCACTAAGCCAAAGATGGTCATATACAATCTGGATTGCTGTTTAGCAGTTCTGCAGCGCTTCACTTTATTTGCATCTATACCATTATCTTTGTGCACTATAATGCACAATAGATTGTGCTCTGGTGTGTTACCGGCGTTCTTTGTGGCCATTACTTTCCTTATATCACGTTATTGAATATTCATGCATCACGTTGCTCACCAATAGTGACTTAACTGAAATGTCATGCTGCTTATCTACCATTGTTGATTCATTTTATTTAAGGACGTTCTTTAACACCTCAGGTCATCGGTGTACCATTCAATTCCGGACGTGAAACGAAGATTCTTTATCGTTCCGTAAATCTACGACATAGGACCTCGACTTTACTTCCCTTCTGAAGGAAGGCACACTTAGAATTTTTACGCCCGAAAAAATCCATCGACTCTGGTCGGGACTAAACCCGCGAACATGGGTCTAAGGGCAAACACTATCATCAGTAGACCACAGGACCGACCTTTACCTATGAGGGAGTATCAAAAACAATGGGACTGGTTTCATTCTGTCCACATGGACACACTTTAGCGACTGTGTGTTGTTACTACAGAGAGTCATTACCTTGGCTGTTTCTACTGTTATGCAACGTCTTTGCAGATAAGTGACAACCATTGTTTAAGGATGAGCATCTATAATATAAATTTGAAGTTATAAAAAATGTGTTAACATAACAAAACTGAATTCACACAAACAGAAAATGATGAGCACTAATCATCTTAGACTTTTACAGTTACAACAGTTGCTCAAAATGCCCACATCGGCGTCGATACACTTCTGAGTACGTTGAATTACTGATTGAGCAACGTTTGCGAAATTGTCCTCAGCGATTGCAGCTCATGCCGTTTCAATTTCTTTCCGAAATCCTGTCAGTGAATATGGTTTTCTACGGTATACAATATCCTTAAGAGTTTCCCATAGGTAGAAGTCCAACGGAGTTAGATTCGCAGAACTCAATCGGACCTCTTCGTCCTATCCAGTGCCTTGGAAGATTGTCATCAAGGTACGCACGTACATCTCGGTGGTAATGTGGTGGTGAACCATGCTGTTGGAAGTGAATTTCCTCATTTCCATAGAGTGTATGAATGGCGAGTAAGGCGGGTGTGCGTATGTATGTGAGTCACATCTGTTTACAGAACATCATACTACACATTACTGTTGTTTTTCGGTTCAACTTTGAAATATTTTAAATAGATATCTACTGTGAAAGTGTGTATACATTTTGGCACCCTCGGTATGCGCCAGATGTTTATTGCAGAGGAATAGAATGAACATTTCATCGCCAGTAAATTTCAAAGGAAGTTGATAAAGGCACTGCTGCTCTAAAACATGTCTGTATGTCCCGGTTCGCAGTTATAAATGCTGCTGTAGATTAGCCCAAGACAATTTTGTTTGCTCTCCTCATCCTAATGATCTAACAACATAGGACAAGGTGCATTTGCTCCCTCACTGAATGAAAGTGCATATTTTATTCAGTCATTGAAATACCTATTAACGAGTATTAGCTTAAGAAACAATCAATAATGTTGTTGGTACTTAAAACATTCAGAGTGTTTGATTTTTTGTGAGGAGTAAACAGGTTGTGAATATCGTACTTCAAAATAACACAACACGTCCATAAGAACATAGGACTTATGTCAAATGTTTCCGAGATCCAGACCTCCTAAGAATCTGCTGAAATATTTAATAGCCATATTTAGCTCACAATTCCAAAAACACGTTGCAATCCACACTAAAAGCCCCGTTTCGAGCTATTCAATGTTCTAAATTATTTTGACTAGCTCTTAAACCGTTTGGAGGAAGACACAGTTGAAACCATGCAATACATTACAGGTTATTTTTTAATATTTCCCTTTAAAGAAATGTCATTGTTTCTGACTAACAACAAAAGAGCATCCGTGACGTCATCCAAAACCTATACTCGTACACTCATTAAGGGGCATGTCTGGCGCGTTATTTCTCTTGACGTTTTATTCATTTTCCTTTACAAAGCACAAGTGTGGCGCATTACCCCTGAACTTTGACTTGTATTTAATGAATCTAAGGTCGAAACAAGGCGGGAGATTCATCTTTGCTATAAATGCATAACATTCAAGGAAGCAGAGACTGTTGCTATTAGTCATTGCGTCCCACTACATAATTGATAGCAGTGATTTTCAGTGTAGTTTATTCGGAAAATTAAAAGTTATTATAAATGTTAACAGTAAATCATTTCTGACCAATTACTTTCTCTTCTAGATAGTATAGTGTTTTAAGAATTGCGTTTCAATAGTAGTTTCAAGTTTTACCTTCTTATATGATTTAAATGAAAACAAACAGTATTTGCCCACCATATCTTTGGCATTTAGAGCGTTTTTACCTGATGAGAATAACCATAGAATGCAAATTTTAGAAGAAAAACCACGTATTCACCAAGTGTCTTATAATTCAATTTTGTTTTTTTGCATTCTAACATATTCTTTTTATTTCATAAAAACCTATTGCGGAATATGAGTGCCCTCCTCAGTCTTCTTAACAAGTTGTATTTCCTATAAATATTTAGCATTTTTTCTTCATCTTATTTTTGCAATAAAAATAATATCCTATCTAAAGCATTTTCATATTAAACTGTAACAATGTCGTTTATTTTTATGCCAGTTCTTCGCCGTGTAATTTAAAATGCGACAGTGATGGCAGCTATGCACTTTGCAAAATCTGACAATAAAAGTGAAAATTTCAAAATTATTGTACAGTATTATCACAATGAGAAGTACATGTATTATTGACTTGAATTCGTTGCAAGTATACAAGCCTTTTTATATCCTCCTAAAAGCTACTTTCGTAGTTGTTGATTTGTCCGGAAATTTTTTCTTAATTACAGAAAACAAGCAGAGTAATTTTATGTAAATATGTGCTATTTTTAGCATGTTAATATTAATGCTTACGAGGGACCAAATATTTTCTTTGAATATTTTAGTTCTTTTGTGAGCTTTGCTCTATCATATCTTGAACAATAAATATATTTTATATTTTTTTAATAAGTGCAACATCAAAAAGTATGTTTTCTTCGGAAAGCTGCAGTCAGATGTTTGTTACGTTAAGCGAATTTTGCATTTGAATTTCATATTCTTCTTTCCTGCGTTATCTGATTAGGACGATGGTGCATTCAAAGAGTAAAAACCATAAAAGTCTTATAAATAAAGGAAAAAATATAACAATGGCATACCAATGCTTGTTGTTGCACTAATTAATGTAAATAGAGTCAGTGACTGACTCCACGGAATTAATACTAGATAAATTATATATTTATAACAGTTTATAGTCTGGGGTATTCATATATCAAGCTTCATAAACCAAATTTAACCTAAAGAATTAAGATTTAGAAATTCCTATTCAAAAAACGTGATAATTAAATTTCATTTTACAAAAAACAAAGGAAAATATAGTATTAGCGTTAATAAGTGTGAGGGTCATTTAAATTTTTCTGGGTTAGGAAAGAGTGGCGTGAGGCGCAGGCCAGAGTGGTTAAATAGGTGGGGATGTGTAGGGAGGAGATAACCAATGGATAGTTCAGCTTTGATCGTTCCTCGCCAGTAACGATAGGTCTGAGCAAGAGGTTGCAGCGTGCTTGCGCAACGGACCATCGTCTGTTTCCTAACCAAATGAGGAGAAAAACCGACCGATATTTTTTCCAAGCTTAGGACACAATTTGGAGAAGTTACGCGTTTACGAACCAAAGTGTTTCACTGGCACAAGAATTCCCACAGCGGTCGTCATGCATTGGGAAATGAAAGCCACTGACGAACATTCCTCAAGATTGTGACCTTGTAGAACGCGATCGACGCTTCAGAGATGGGCTGAGGTTGTAGAACTGCACACATCGTTTTTTCTAAAGAACCAGGATTTCGGAAAGTGTCAGCAACGTGGTTTCACTTCTCCTCACAGGTAAATGCTCGAGTATATGCATAGTGCTCTGGTCAAGGCCAAAATTTGGCGAAAAGATCTTGAATCGTGTTTCGGGGCAACAAGGCCACGTTGTCATCGGTTTCCTTCACAAAGGGCCGTGAATGCGACGTATCACTGCACACTGTTGGACGACGTGACAGCCGCCTATTGCAACAAAAGTCACCGGCAACCCACTCGTGATGCCCTGTTACTGTATGACAACCCGAAGTCAAATACAGCAACCTTAAGCCATGATTAATTAAAGAAAACTCGCTGTATACCCTTGTGATTACCACAAGTTAGGGCCTGAAGCCGACATTAAAAGCGAAAAGATTCAGCACGACCCAAAGGTTGAGCATTTTGTACTCAATTGGCTGTTTAATCGCCGTCTTCTTCCTTTGATGCATTTGATTGACTGTTTATGGACGCTCTTTAACATCTCAGATTATCAGCGTCCCATTCAATTCATGACGTGAAACGACCGACAAATTTTGCTCAGAGGTCTCTTCTTTCAGACTTGAGGTTCTTTTTTCGGGCCATAAATGTACGACACGGGACCCACGGGTTTACTTCCCCCCGAGGGAAGCCATACTTAGGATTTTTACGTTCTGTTAAGATGGAGAAAATGCATTTCTATTAAGGGAAACTATGTGGAAAAATAATATATATTTTGTAAATGTATGTATTAATCCGTTTTATATTTGAATGATTCTTGTACTTATAAAGCAATAAAATAATATTTTATTAAATATATTACAGTTTTATTTGCTAAATGCAGGTAATATGAACGTTTAACAGCCATGAAGATGAAAAATGTCAGCAAAAGTGAGCAGGAAATGTGTACGCCTTTAAGGGAAAAAATGAGTAACAAGCAGAAACATTCGGAAAACATCGCAAGCATTCGCGCCCTGAACAGGCAATGCGATTGCTCGGACCGTGTGCTTTAATGGCAGAGCGGACGAAAGCAGCTGACTAGCAATAAGAATTGCTACATTCGAGTCTTTGTAATGCTTTAATTTTATTTGTTTGTTTTTCAAATAAAATTAATGTTTAATACACTTAGGGCAATTATATATCTTTTAGTGGACGCACGGACGTTGCAAAAGGTGTACCAGTGTTTTCTGTAACATTCAAATGATGACAGAATAATGTTAAAGGCTGTAAAGCCGGCACGTAGAGACATGTCGCGTATTGAGCGCAGAGGCGAGCAGCACATAAGACGCTTCCTTTCTTTTCGGTTTATTTACTGTATAAAGTGCAACCTTCTTGTACGTTCGGTGCTTCCTTCTTCAGTAAAGACAGCAGCGACATTTCTTCGGAATATTTCTAACTGTATTTCGAGTTACTTTATCGTCTAGTTCTGCCCCCTAACTATATTTACAGTCAATAAATGAAAGACATATTTGTAACTGGAGCATTCTGAAGACTGGCATGTGATATATATCAGCAGAACAAACCTAATATTCGCATTTCCGGACAACATTCGCCATTGCTGAAAGAAGTATACAATAAAAGAAGTGGCCAATGCCGTTCCTTAAAAAAACCTTCTCCCAATTTACTATTTTATTTCATTTACTATCAGTCCACCGTCTGTGATACCACAGCAGTAAAACATTAAACAATATTTAAAAAATTATCGCAGCTCTGTTGCCACCGTTCATGACAACCTGGAGTTACGCGGCCAATATCTCGGACTCGTATAAACGTATCCAGTTTTGGCATGTACCTTCCCCGCTAAGCTGTCGATCTGCCTAGAAACTACACTTTGTTTCGGCATAAATGTTCATTCCATGATATCCTGCACCTGATAATTGCAATGAATGTGCAAGGGCTGATAGGATTCATTTACTTCCCTGGTTTTTAAAAAGGACACGAGAATTAGTGTGCCAAACAAATGCTTACCCCATCCTCTCGCTACCTGCAAACCTTTGCGTTGTATCCCTGCTGTGGCTTCAAATTAGTGATCCTTAATCATGAAAATATAATAACTATGTGAATACTTTTCTATTATTATGGTCAAAGTTCGAAATACTGGTGCAACAGTAAACAACAACATTTTTCTGAGAAAATTACAAACTTCATACCAACAGGATTAAGAGTTTTTTGTATCATACAACGTGAGCTATTTGCACAAAAAAAATTAACGTGGTTATTTCAATTCCATCCTGTATATACTAAAAATTAAAAATGAAATAACTCATAAAGAATAATATATCTAAAATAATAAAAGCCAGTGAAGCAAAAATAAATAAATCATTGAACCAAAATCACGAATAACTCAATATTTCGAACATTGATGTGTTCTTCAAAGGCAGAAGATAAGAAAAGATGATGAACGGAACTGCCACGGGTGGCCGAGGTCATTAAGTGCGGACTCGTGAGCGGTAGGTCTGGGGTTCGAATTCCGCCAGGACCGTCCTCCCTGACTGAGGTTTTTTCCAGGTTTTCCTCAGTCTTCATAAGTGCCTGGGAGGTATCCTAAACTTAGGCCTGTAACGTTTCCTTCCTTAAATAAAAATGTCCTTTCCTAATTTATCATTTCATATATCATCAGTGTTCACCGCCTGTGGTGCCTCAGCAGTAAAAACGGACGTTAAACAATATTCAAAACTATTTATCTAAAAGTATGTGTACTGTTTTAGAACCTTTAGTTTAAACGTGACCAACATTTACTGTATATCCAATATCTTTCTCTTCGGAGAGCAGGGGAAGTGATACATATTCGTTTCTTCATCATTAAAAATCCTAAGTATGACTTCCTTCGGAAGGGAAGTAAAGCTGTGGGTCCCGTGTCGTACATTTACGGCACGAAAAAAGAAACTCAAGCCTGAAAGAGGAGGCCTCTGAGCAAAATTAATCGGCCGTTTCACGCCCTTAATTGAATGGGACGCTGATGACTTGAGATGTTAAATAAAACAAATCAACCAAAAAAGGAATGTTTTTACATTACACAATATGCAGATTGGTATAGCTAAAATTCCGAAACTGTGCAGGTGTTTTCGGACGAGGTCATGACCAATATGAACTCTAAAATTGGCTACTCTCCCCCTTTACGGTCCATCAGGAGTGTTTATGATTGACTCTTGTATTGGCCTCTGTTACTTTGAAGAAACAGCTTGCTTGTTTATCTTTAGATATAAAACTTAAGGGATTGAAACAAACTTTTTATTTTGATAATAATCATAAAATTAAAGACAAAAATAAAGAAAATACAGGACAAATATACATGTAGAAATTGCTCTTATTCTTCCAATAACAATTATTCCATTCAATTGAAACATGTCACAGTTAGCATTGCCCCCTTTTCCGCTAATTAGTCCGCCTATGCATTACAGTTTCCTGGTATCAAAACAAAGCCATTGTTTTATTTGTTGTTTATATGTCTACTGTTTGACGGTAAATTAGGTTTTCTGCTGACGTGCATGGATCATTTAAACTAATTGCTTGATTTGCACATTTCAAATCAGAAAGAATACGAGGCTAGATCCACCTCGTAGTCCACCGACTGACCTCGCCAATAAGGATTATCCCTTCACAAAATCCTTATCTGGTGCCATACCGTATCTGTTAAATGAATAATTACAGATGTAACTTCCACTCCGTTGTGTCAGTTGTTCAGACATAGTTGCATAAAGAAGGTTATGTGTAGAAAATTGTGACATGTTCAAAATGGAGTTTCGAGCTGTTATTAAGTTCTTCACAAAGAAGGACTTATTCCCAATGAAATTAAACAGCGATTGAACGGTGTATATGGGGAAGCATCCCCCTCATATTCTACCGTAAAAGAACGGGACAAACCTTTCGAATGGGTCGATTGATTTCATTTATTTACGGACGCTCTTTAATATATGCCGCAAATGTACGACACGGGACCCACGGCTTTACTTCCCTTCCGAAGGAAGCCATACTTAGGATTTTTACGCCCGAAAAAATCCATCGGTCCTAGCCGGATTTGAACCCGCGATCTTGGGTTTAGAAGGCAAGTATGGTTACCACTACATCACCAGGACGGACAAAAATGGGTCGAGAAAGCATTGAAGACGAAGAGCGTTTTTTTTTTTTTTTTTTTTTTTTTGGAGTAGTGTTTAACGCCCGTTTTCACTACTGAGGCACCACAGGCGGTACGAAGAGCGTGCAAGGTCGGTCCTTGGAGATGCTCACTTCTGAAAGAAAATTGTTGATTTTGAGAAAAATATATCCGCAGTAATAACTAATTAATTTAGAGCTTATCCAAGAAAAAAATCCACCACGCGCCCCTAGAAAATAAAAAATAAAACTGCAACTGTTGGAAAGACATAAGAGGTGAACATACCTGAACTTTTGTGTTAGAATGGAAAAGAAATTGTTGAGAAATTTTGGGATATGGGTCCAAAGTGCGAAGTTATCAATACATCCATCTATAATAATAGTGCAAGATATTCTAACCTTAGGAATGCAGCCATAAAATAATGAAGGCGCCGCTATAGTGCTCATTGCGGTGCCTTTAATTCGTTAATAGTACTGTGTTTGTTATCAAAACTAATCGCATCATCAATGAGAAGTGGATGAAGTAAATACAAAGTCCGTGTAAAGGGTATGTGGCTGTACTTAAGAGTAAAAAGAGTAACAGCTGCTGTTCCTTCATGGCGTGGGATGTCCGTGACATCACAAGAATATCAGGATATGTCGAGGGATCTGCTCTCTTGAGGTATGGCAGGAATCTTTGATATAGGACAGCCGGAGCGTAGCAAATGCCCATAAACAAAAATATACTAGGGCAAAAATGCGCTCGGTGGGGAAAACTTGCTACGGGCGCTCTGGACAGTTCTTTTTATGAATATTAGGAAGAAAATGTGTGGTGGGAGTAGAGCCTTAGGAGTGAGGAGAGAAATATTTTTTGTTTTTCTGCAGGACTAGAAAAAAACGACGAAAGGAGCAAAGGTTCGGAGAAGTGATAACAATAAGTTGTCGGTAAGCTTTAACTTTGTAAGAATTATCTACCAAGAAACCTCTGTCAGCCGCAAGAATTATTATTGGAAATATAAATTAATGAAATTTGGAAAGTTTTTTTTTTTTTTTTTTTTTTTTTTTTTTTTTTTTTTTAAGCAGAAAAGGCTTATACAACCAGGTTTAAATCTTACGATAGTAAAGTGTATGTTTAGTTATTTTTTAATTTTTATTTGTTAATGTCTTACTTATTTACTCCCGCGCTCTTTTCCCCTCGTGGTTCCATTACATTAGACTGTTTCGTTGCAGCATTTATCAGCGGAAGGCAAGGCTTTTTTGCTCCAGATTTTTAATTCTGTTTGGTGCAATGGGACGTTTCCGAGCACTTGGCGAATGGTCACCGTTATAACCATATCGAAACCTGGAAAGGACCGACACCTTCCTTCCAGTTACCGTCCGATTTCCCTCACCAGCTGCGGCGGCTTATGTGGTGGTTAGAGTCGAGGCATTTATTGACGAACGCTCAATGCGGTTTTTGACATCATCGTTCCTCAGTGGACCATCTTGTGTCTCTAACCATCCACCTAATGGACGGTTTTGTACGGCAGTGCCAAACGATCGCCGTATTTTTCGATCTGGAGCAAGCGTATGATACTTGCTGGAGAGGCGGTATCCTCCGAACGCTTCACGATTTGAACATACGTGGGCGCATGTCTGTTTTTATTCGGGAGTTTATGAAAGACCAGGTTTTTAATGTTCGCATGGGATCAGTTTTATCATCTAGTTTTATTCAAGAGAACGGTGTTCCTCAGGGCTCGGTACTTAGTTGCACACTGTTTGCCATAGCAATTAATTCTATCACTGAGTGTTTACCGCCAGGAATACAATCGTCCTTATTTGTGAACGATTTTGCCATCTTTCTTTCCTCTCGGAGAACTTGTCTCTTGGAACGCCGCCTCCAATACTGTCTCGACCTCCTTTACGCTTGGAGTGTAAATCACGGGTTCCGTTTCTCCGCAGAGAAGGCCGTCTGCATGAACTTTTGGCGCCGTAAGGAGTATCCTCCACCATCTCTCCATTTTGGCCCAGACGCACTCTCTTTCGCAGACGAAGTCCTTGGCGCGGTGTTGCATAAAAATTTATGCTGGTCATGCATATACCGCAACTCAGAGGCAAGTGTGAACGTTCTCTTTGTATTTTACGTGTTTTAAGTGACACATCTTGGGGAGCTGACCGGACTGCTCTTTTACGTTTTTACCGCTCTCTCATCCGGTCCAAACTGGACTATGGCTGTGTTGTTTATGGCTCAGCGCGACCTTCCGTTCTTCGTCGACTTAACCCCATTCATCACAGGGGTATCCGAGTCGCTATTGGAGCATTCCCAACAAGTCCTGTGTCAAGCTTATGTGCGGAATCTGGAGAACTTCCGTTGTTTTACCATAGGGATGTTTTACTTTCTGCGTATGGTTGTCAACTAGCTGCGCAACCTCGTCATCCCACGAACGAGCCGTTTTTAATGTGTCTCTCGCTGCCTTTTACGCTGCTCGTTCTTTTACTTCTAAGCCTCCTGGCTTTCGTTTTCGGGAGCTGTTACGGACGTTGAGTTGCTTGCTTTTTTTCTTAACATGGGGAAACCTCCTCATCACCCTGAATTTTAGCAGAGGCCCCCGTTGGGCTTACGTCCTGTGCTAATTCTTGGACCGCAGCACATATTATTCGTTGTTCTTTTAGCGAGGTCAAATCTTCTTTTAATGGTTGGAATTTTGTTTATACCGACGACTCGAAATGTGACACAGGAGTAGGATGTGCTTTTGTTTTAATGGAGCAAGTTTTACGTATGGTCTTAACGTTGCGACATCTATTTTTATGACTGATCTTTACGCAATATATCGGGCGATTTTATTTATTTCTGATCAGGGGCTGGGGAATAGTGTTATCTGTTCCGATTCTTTGAGTGCCCTTTTATCTTTTAAACAGCTGTACAACTACCACCCTCTTGTACAGCAGATCCAGGTTACAGTGTTTACGCTTCTTGACGCTGGCGTCAGAGTGACACTGCTATGGGTTCATGGACATGTGGGGTTTCCGGGTAATGAGGCCGCAGATGTCGCAGCGAAATCTGCTCTTTTAGACCCTGCCGAGTACGAGCAACGTTTTTACTTCGGCGATTTTAAACATTCTCTCGCGCTGGCGCGAGGTGTGGGAATTACGCCCTACTAATAAGCTCCGTGAATGTAAATCCGCCCCTTTTACTGGTCGACTTCTTCGCGCGCAGTTCGTCGCGAAGAAGTCATTTCATCTCGTCTGAGAATTGGGCATGGCCGTTTTAGTCACAGTCACCCCAGCTTGCCCTCACTGTGACCACCCCTTTACAGTGCGTCATATTTTACTTGAATGCCATCATCTGGAATCTTTTAGACTATCCCTGGGTTTGCCCTCCTCTATTGAGGAGTTACTTGCTGATGGTGTGGCTGCTGTTGAGCAAGTGCTCCATTTTATCCGTGTTTGTGATTTTTGGAGCAACGTGTGAGGTTATATCATTTAATTCTTGACGGCATTTTTACACTTTTCAGGACTGTTCTGTCTTCATCTCTTGCTGAAGTGTTTTAGACCCAGTGTTTAATTTGTTGTGGTGCATTTTGCCCTTGTTATTTGTTTTGGGGTTTTATTGTTACCTTTTTAAACCGTTATAGACTGCTGTGTTTTAGCTATTGCTTACGTTTTACCACCAGTCTTTATACGTTGTCGACCATGCTGCCCTTGTTTTTGTTTTGGGGTTTGTATTTTATTGCCTAAAGTGCTACTGTACCTTATCTTATACGCAGCTTTTGTGTAGATTACTTATTTATTTAATTCTGGCGCAGTTTTTCGTGTGTTTGGGCGCTAATGACCTTAGATGTTGTGCGTCCCTTAAACAACAACAACAACAACAATAATAATAATAATCATCATCATCATCATCATATACCCTATGTAAGTTTAATTTTATTCGATAGGTTCAAGCAGACTTTCGTGTTACATTCTGTCTCGAATTCCTGCCTGATGATATCCTCAAGCCTTGTTGTAATGTTTTTCCATATGCTTTATCGCCTCGTTGCGATATTGAACCCAGGCCAATTCCTCTGAGCCCAAAACGTTGATGTTATATTCTGTAACTGGTGTCTATAGCACTTAGTGCCAAGTGTGGACTGGTCTCCCCATTAGTATAAGTCAGTATCTCACCGTCCTTGTTTTGCTATTAACCGTATCTTCAAAACAACTCACCTCCCTTATGACCCCACAGTTTGACCGGAATATATAACGCAACCTATAGGCGCCATTGTTCGCGTGCAGGTATTCCATTTCTCCCCACCAGTGCGGCTCTGTGCATAGCTTTACCGCCACAGGTGGCCGGGATCGTTAAAATATGGATTCGTGAGTGAGAGGTCCGATGTTCGATTCTCACCAAAACCGTCCTCCCTAAATGAGTTTTTTTTTTTTTCCGATACCGGGGAGATACCCTAAAAGGCCTGGAACGTTTCCTTCCTTTAAAAAAAAAATATTTTCCAATTTATGATTTCATCACATGCATCATCAGCGTCCACCGCCCCAATTAAAACGAACGTTAAACACTATTCAGAAAATTCTATGCATAGTCTTCGTTGATTTTTCCAACATTTTTCAAGATTGGCAAACGTTGTGCAATTTGGTGTGACGAAAATGGAATTTTGGGATTAAGCATATAAAAGTACAGCAAAATCCGCTAATATAAATCATTAGCTTAACCCTAACCTAAGGATTAAATGTTAGGATGTTATTGCCTGGGGACGCGTGCGTACAATCCTAAAATGTAACCTATCGGTTAGGTTTAAGTTCGCGAGTACCTTGTAATAACGAATATCTGCCTAAGTTATGTCAGCTGTTTACTTAAATTTAATCAAGTATACTAAATCAGCTCGCCTTTTACCCCTCCTTCCTTATGCTGCTCTCTGGTACATTTTTTGTCGTGGAAACAGCCGCATTCATCGCTATATTTTATTGACTGGATAAATTGCTTAAATAAATATTTTTAAACTTTACTTGGGAACATTCAAATTATTACTACTGTTAACTGTTATAACTTTTATTTTCGTTTTATCACAATTTAATTTTGTTTTTCTTATTCACCTTTACGATTGTCATCTGTTGTGCTATTGTTGTATTTCCTGCATTAATATTCTCTGTAATATGCTTTTTAAAGTTTTCTTTTGATGCATATTATTTTAATAATCCTCTAATCCATATTTTCTATAAGCTTCTTGCTGTTCATTAAACGTATGTTTGTTTTTATGCATCTTTAAGCTTATTTCCCTACTCCTCCTCCTTTTGATTTTATAAACCCTATTAACATGTTGGCAATATGTTCTTCGCTGCTTTATGACGCACTTCTGTCGCCCTTTTTATACAGTAAACGCCCGATACAACGTATCAGACCCTTTCATTTATTTCCACCTCTCTAGTGCTTATAAGATGAATACATGTGTGTAATAACTTTAGAATAGTTTATTAATGTTCTATAAATAACAAATTAATAAGAATGTCTTCATAACAATAGATAATCCATAACAATAAACTGTCTTGGGTAGGTAGATTCCTTGGTGTTTGCCCAAAAATTTCTCTTTGGTTTTTTTTTTTCAACTCAGGTGACGTGAACACAAATATAGAACAATATGAACGTGCTAAGTGCATTTCTATCTCACTAGCGAACAATGCAAAGTGTCTCAATAAGTTTGCGTTAGGTACATACACTGACATGTTGAATTAACATAAGGTTCATTTTAAAGATCCAGAATATTTCAGTAGTTTTCTTTTGTTATATTAAAAGCGTCAGTAGACATCCTGTCGGTGGCTAAGGGACTAATTCATTTCGAATGTATATTTTTAATTATATAAAGTGAATATCAATACTATTTTCATCGTTGGATGGTTTTATTTCTCCCTACAATAATTTTTAGTCGTCATTGTGTTTTCACTCGTTTATTGAACAATGTGAAGCAATATTTTTCTTGTTCTCCTTCTTAACAAGCTATGACGCCGAATTCCCTCTGTGAAGTAATAGCTTGAATAATTTTCTCCAGATCGTTACTTTAATTTTTAGCTCTAGGTTGCCAAGTATTTAATTTTGTTCGAGTATTTACATCATTTGATGAGAATTTTTTGTAACTTTAACGAATAACAAACTCATTAACCAAACTGTTTCAGTCCCTTTACTTATGCGTTTTTTCTTTATCGGCTAACACAAAATTACGTCGGAGTTGTAACAGAGTTATTAAATTTCTTACTTTTAATAGCCGTAATTAAAAGGCTTGTTCGGATCATCTCATTCGCTTGTTTATATAATTGAAAACACTGGCTTTTATTTCTCTTCAAAGCATAGAGCGCTGCTTATTTTCTGCTAAAAACACAATTTTAAGGAGCTTTAAAGCCGACAATGCAAAATGTCAAGTCTTATTCTGGTATGAGAGTGTATAGCAAAACTTTTCATACATATTTGTGTGAAATTTATTTAAAGAAAAGGTTAGTATTTTTTCTATTATTATAAATCAGCCCTAAGGCTTGGACTTTTACACAAGATTGAAGAAAATACAGTTTAAAATATGAATGAAAACGTACAAAAGTTCAATAAATAAAGAAAAAGCAGAGGTAGAACTGATAAGAGAATAGAACACCAAATAATTTTAACATTTGGCACAAGTAAGATATCTGAAACAGAAAGTCGAGAAAATACATAATTTACCAATTTGTCATATGTTGTTGACATTTATTAATCAAAGGTATAATGCAAGCATTTATTAATTTGGCAATAAACATTTTGTGAGAAATTTTTGCTAATTTGTAGGGGCAGCAGCTGCACCTGAGCATATTAAACTATGCTTTAATGATTAGTATTGTAAGTAAATATACAAAAATATAAAGTAAATATATAAAATTTAAGGATGTAAATCTCTTATCAACATATGTACTTACAACATAGAAAAATATCTTGCTGAAAGGTTATTTTTTCTACTTATAAAATATAAAGTATCAAATTTTAAAAAACTATAATTATGCCTATAAAATTAAATTACAGCAATCAGGCATAAGTGGATTGTTTATTATATAAATAATTTCTACAGAATTTTTTATAAAAATCAATATATTCATCTAGTATTCCTGCTCAAATGAATTCCTCCTAATGCAAATAAAAAAGGCAATGTAATTTTTGTTATAAGAGCAAAATGTAGCAGTTTGATAGAAAGACGATAACTAATTTAACACGTACACTCAGTCATAACACTTCCTCTCCAATCCAAAGCAGTTTTCTGTCCAAGACACGTGAACAAAGACTCAAGTTGGAAACTTCGTGACGTGAGTAATGATACTTTCAGAGATCAGCAGCTGATGAAGCCTATTGGAAAAAAAGAAGTATAACTTGTAGCGGCCAACACCAAACGAAAAATTGTTCAGATCTATTGTGAAAGCCATCGTGAACACAAGATAGCCCCCTTTGGACAACGGTGTTTCATAAACACATTGCTAGTGTGCTTAGGGAATTTCGCCGTATAATTAATTCTGTTCAACTATATTACAACCGTATGACAATAACATCCAAATTAAATAGACATTTCATTGTTAGTTATAGGCTTTGCTAGACGCTTCACAGCTATTGATAACTCCCACTATTTCTCCCATATAGAAGATCAATATATTTTAGGTTATAAGCGAATTTTAATTCGCACAAAATCTGTTATGCTGTTAATCTTCATTCACCGATTTCTGGGTAGTGGAGCTGGTTTTGCTTTCTATGAGATTGCAAACGAAAGGAGGAGGAAAGTTCTTATGCATTCAGTAATTTTGATCGAAGAATTATCTTGTCGAAATGTGTTTATGAACGACACATCTAAAATAGTCGAAGAAATTACATGTGTGTTTTAAGTTTAAGGGGCCTCAACATTAAAGATCATCAGCGGCCATAAATTTAAAGCATAGGGTTATTCCACAGAGCACTATATATATATATATATATATATATATATATATATATATACTCATAAAAAACACTCAGAGTGCAATGTAATATATTATATTGCACTCTGAGTGTTTTTTATGAGTTTTTATGCTTTTTAGAAGTTTTTATTACTCCATTAACAGTATATATATATATATATATATATATATATATATATATATATATATTAACAGTATATATATATATAGACATTATGTCTATATATATATAGACATTAAAAGAGTATCTCATCAATAAATGGTAACTTGTAATTACATCTGTAAGAGCTGACATGCTCAAATTCTGGTACCCTGTTTAGTTCAACAGAATCGTTGTCAAGTAATTTGTCTAATGTACGAGGTAACTGATGCCTGCTTCATAAATAAAATCTAAGCAGACACAGTGTTTCACAGTTAGAGGATCTCGCAATGACCACACAGAGAAGCTGTTTCACATCTAGAAGACGAACGACTAAAAATGCAATGGCCAGTCCTTAATCGAGTATAAGTATTTCTTTACGTCTATTATTATGAGGTGAAGTATTTTATTTCACGAAGCTTTGCTCAACAGGAATGCCGGGCGCAATATTACACTATCATATGAGAGGTTTGATATTCTGGCCATGTAGACTCGACACGGTCTCTGGAGAGTGTAAATATTGCGGATTTAGCTGCCTCATCAGCCGGCCCATTGCCTCTCATGCCACAATGGTTTGATATCCATGCAAATAAAATCACAATATTCCGAAGACAGTATTTGTATAATTGATTTTGGATTAATTGTGATATGGGATGAGCACTGTACATATCCTGGAGCATATGATTGGTGCTTAAAAAAATAACTGGTAAGAGTTACAGAAAAAAAAATATGCATAAGAGATTGATAGAGAGCAAATAATTCTCTAGTAAATATAAAGGTTAAGCTTTGAAATTTGTGCATAAAGGAATTATTATTAAATATAAAAGCATATATATATATATCCTTTTGACAGAAATGCAAAAAGAGTCCTAACAACTCTTTAAAAATGCACTAGTAAGTTACGCGAATTAAAATAAGATTAACAATGTAAAATACAACTAAAAACTCGATATTTCGAGACCCTGCGCCGGCTTTTGCTCGCAACTCGAGACTGCGGGCGGTACACTTTAGCAACTAATATACCGTGAAAATTACTCAGAGGGCTCGCAGAGTATCCAACATAGGCGAACTAAAACAACTGGTTGCCAGTGAGGGAAAAATTAGAGGCAAAGATTTAGGCTTTGAGGGGTGCTACCCTTATGTAGAACCATGCCCGCCATCTCTCTATCTCCGAGTGTACCAGAGGAGAAAGAGAAAGGTATGCCATCTATGAGGACTAAGGAAAATATATATCAAAGCAGAGTGTGCAGGTTGGCATGTTGGGGCATATGTATATATATTAATGAAAAATAAAAATAAAGAAACATTATTAACAATGTAACAAATTAACACTAATAATAAAAGTAGATAAAGATAAAACACAGAGAAAGAGTCACACTTGAAATTGCTATATTTCGAACTACTGCGAGTTCTTCAATGGCAAGAAGCTAGACAAGATTTATATATATCCTCTGTAACTATCTAAAAATTAATAAAAGATGTGTGCGATATATTTCTTATTATAATCTATGTAATCTTACCCAGCATCATGTTGTCGGTCCTGGTGGTGTAGTGGTTACCATACTTGCCTCCTAAACCCAAGATCGTGGGTTCGAACCCACGATGGTTCGAACGATGGATTTTTTCGGGCGTAAAAACCCTAAGTATGGCTTCCTTCGGAAGGGAAGTAAAACCGTAGGTCCCATGTCGGCACGAAAAAGAACCTCAAGCCAGAAAAAAGAGGCCTCTGAGCTTAATTTGTCGGCCGTTTCACGCCCTGAATTGAATGGGACACTGATGACTTGAGATGTTAAATAGCGTCCATAAATAAATAAATCAAAAAAGCAACGTGTTGGATTTCGGATGCAGAGTAGATAATGGTGCAATGATATAAGATTTAATATCAGTGTTGATAGTTCTTTTTTAATCAGAATTCATCAAAATTGCAAGGAAGTAGGTTATGCTCATAAGAGTTTTGCAGAGTATTAAAAGTTCGTTATAGGAAGTGTTTACAGCACAGGTGGCATAACTTCATTTTAAGAATGAAGTTAAGTTTGCTATTTCGAGGTATGGATGACTTTACAAAGTTTCGTACTTCGAAGCACTTTGTTTGGGCTTTGATAACTTTCCTCTTTTGTTCCCAGCAGTAACTAGGAAACTCATTCCTCCTTCACAGATACATATGGTGATAATGTACTCATAAGTGGTGAATTCAATGTTTTAAAAATACGTGGTCACTCGTTGTCAATGCGTGACAGAGATAGCAGCACTGTATGTCACACACAACTCTAACGGCAGCGGCAAGAGAGGTCTGTTTTTAACACTTCAAAATGACAACGTTTTCATTTCAAGACTGGCGTTTCGTTCCAAGATTGAAAAATGGCATCATCCATTGTCATAATCGATGAAAAGAACATCCCATTCATGTCGTCATCACGCGTCAACATGCCACGTGCGCAGCCTTGTGGTCGTCCGTCAGCATTCGTGGCACCCATCTGGAGGGCATTTTTCGCATTTTCATGTCTTCATGAGGGATTGTGTACACAGATCCCACGGAAATGCCAACTTTGGAGGCGATACTCCAAAACAACTTTCTCCACTCGCTCGATCATGTCGTCAGACCGGCTTGTGCAAGGCCGAGATTGCCTTGGTTTGTTGTCACGTGACGATCTGCCTTCCTTGAACTGTCACACCCATGAACGTACATTAGACACATCCATGACACCATCACCACATGTCTCACTCAATTGGCGATGAATTTCAGTCAGTGTCAAACCACGTAAATGGAGAAAACGAATAATTACACGCTGTTGTTGTAATGAAAACGTCGCCATTTTGAAGTATCAAAACACCTTTAATTCTCTTCGCTGCCGATAGAGTTTTGTGTACCATACAGTGCTGCTATCTCTTTCACGTATTAACAACGAGTGGCTGCGTATTTTAAAACAAACCTCATGTTTCTGTCTGTTTCCAGCCCTGAGAAAAAAAAAACGTAGGAGTTATAACTTGAATGCAACTCGTATACAGATGGGATGAAAAGGAGGAGGTCGAGGTTCCCAGGATGTTGCATCGTGTAGTCTGAAGCACTTAAAAGAGAGTGTATCAATAACTTCATTTTCTGATTCGTGTAGTGGACAGAACAGGATATGCAATTTTTGTGTTTCTACATGAAAATAATTGCGTAATCCAACATAAAGGTGGAAGTTCGTAGTTTCAGGTCACAGCTTCCTACCTAACGATACAAACTTTGTCTTAATTACATTGGGTAGTCGTTAGAAACAACACATTTTCTCTGCTGATACTTGGGTAGATATTGTAAGAATAAATAGAAAGAAGAATCCTCTTTGTCTGCATGTAATGAAGAGGGAAGAATTTTTTTCGTCAAAAGACTACTAGCCCATGTAGTGGTAAGAAAAATGGTTGAGCAATAGATGCAGTGGCTAAAAGAGAGATGAATGCAGTTTGAGAAAACAAAACCATTTACCATGAAGTTCACAGAGAACTTCATGTAAATGATTAATTCAATGTAATTGATTACTGTAATCTCCAAAGAGATAGAGTTTTGTAATCAGTGAAACAGAAAGTTCTCTACAAGAGCAGATTTTTTTTTTTTTTTTTGTGACAGGAGCCAAGAAAAGGTACATAATAAACCTTCCTCATATTCCTAATGTATCATTCACATTTCAGAAACTTATCAATATGCTCTTTTACTCAACTGGCAATTGGCTCGAAATACCAGGATTCTGACGAGGAAAATGATGAACTTATGTTTTGTTGATGTACTCAAATGTCAGTACTGTAAATGAAGTAGGGGTGACCAAATTATGTTATTCGGTGCACAAATTAACCAACTCCATATTTTTCTATAACTGTTGTATTTTATACCATTATGTACATAAAAGTATTATTCTAGTAGATTAGAATAGATTTATATTCATATTACAAATATATATTGCAATAAAGTGTACTATATATTCCTAATTTTTGTGTAAATTTCAAGAGCTTGCCTTTATCTGCAAACTGCCTTAGTTGGAGTTACACCACTTTTGCACTGAAAAGCTTATACAGAGGGTCCCAAATATATATACACACTTCAAACAAAAACCGCCACGGGTGGCCGAGGTCGTTAAGGCACGGACTCGTGAGCGGGAGGTCTGCGGTTCGAATCCCGCCAGGACCGTCCTCCCTGACTGGGGTTTTTTCCAGGTTTTCCTCAGTCTTCATAACTGGCAAATGCCGGGGAGGTACCTAAAACTTAGGCCTGGAACGCTTCCTTCCTTAAAAAAAAAAAAAAAAAAAAAATATCCTTTCCCAATTTATCATTTCATCTCATGTATCATCAGTGTCCACCGCCTGTGGTGCCTCAGTAGTAAAAACGGGCGTTAAACACTACCCAAAAAAAAAAAACTTCAAACAAAGAAAAAAACTGTATTATCATAACAAAACTGAATTCACACAAACAAAAATGATGAGCACTATCATCTTATACCTTTATAGTTACAACAATTGCTCAAAATGCTCACCATCGTCGTCGATACACTTCTGAGTACGTTGAACTACTGATTGAATAACATTTGCAAAAGTGTCCTCAGCGATTGTAACACATGGCGTTTCAATTTCTTCCCGAAATGCTGTCAGTGTAGCTGGTTTTCTACGTTATACAACATCCTTAAGAGATCCCCATAGGTAGAAGTCGAACGTAGTTAGATCCGGAGAACGCGGTGGAAACTCAATCGTCCTATCCAGTGCTTTGGATCCAATGCGCCGGGCTTGTTGCTGTGCAAGATTTCCGAGATCTGCCCTTGTGAACATTGCATACGCTACC
This sequence comes from Metallyticus violacea, assembly GCA_030762175.1. Taxonomy (NCBI): domain Eukaryota; kingdom Metazoa; phylum Arthropoda; class Insecta; order Mantodea; family Metallyticidae; genus Metallyticus; species Metallyticus violacea. Next base: position 107,651,268 of record CM060840.1, on the reverse strand, counting down.
ATGAGTCCCAAATTTATCTCGAAACTCGCGCTGGCGGTTCTGTTCTGTACACACGTCTCCATTGCCTTTGAACTTCAACAGCATTCTCGATTTTCCATACCACTTCAAAATTGTTTTTCGCTGTTCAAGCGATAATCTTGTTGTAGCAACGCTAACATAACGTAATGTGATTCACATCTGTTTACAGAACATCATACTACACATTACTCTTGTTTTTCGGTCCAACTTTGAAATATATTAAATAGATATCTACTGTGAAAGTGTGTATACGTTTTTGGCACCCTCGCTATATTGGGTTACCTGCTGTGGCAGACATCATACCACAGAAGCAGATCTTCATGTCTAATAAAGATGGGTAGTTCATGAGATTCAGCATACAAACTGAGGATTCATCTGGTACGAAAGCTCCCAGAGATAAATGCACACTCTTTTGATAAAAAATATTCAACTTATATAAAAAGATGGCCTCGTGGAAGTACAAACAATACAACCATAATCCAGTTTGGATCATATGAGACTATGATAGAGTCTTACCCTGTCCGCTACCCAAGGGTTAGAAGAGAGATAGCCTAAAATTTTAAAGAACGTTCGCTTTTACCACGTAAGGGATTAGAGAATGTGTAGGTGAATTTCAGACATGAAGTACAGGAAATGCAGAGATTTCAAGGGATCCTTCAATTAATATAACACAATAGCGACAATACACTCTGTCAACAATCCATATCTATAATTAATAATGGCGATGTGGGAAATCTTAAAATACAATGAAAGCACTAAACTGATGTACCATAATTTAATGGACTAATTTTATTATTTTACATACATTTATATACCTTTATTAAATATAAAGCCTGTATGCCATTAATACTTTTAACGCTGTCAGATAGACAAACACATGTTATGTTAAAAGATGCAATGTTCATAATTTATAAAATGAAACTAGTAAAAGAAATCAACGTCAATAGATCTATAATACATTATAAAAAGTAATCTTTACTGAGCATTAAGAACCGTCGTGCAATTTACAAAGCAATTATAAATTATTTTTCCATGCCCAAATCTGGCGGAACGCGAGGCAAGATAATTGATTAGGTCTGCCTATTGCACCAGCGTTGTAATATATTTGACGATTTTTTAACTTTTGGCTGGTGTTTAATCAAAAAAGATATTAGTCATGCAGCTAATGAATGTTAATTATATTTCTTTTCAAGAATAAATTAACAGATAAATCCAAATGTAATATTAAGAGTTTGTGTTATAACAACTTAATAATAATAATAATAATAATAATAATAATAAATGTACCCTTTTTCTTGTTAGCTTTTCCAGTCACTCCCATAAGAAGGTGTCAAGACTGCCAGTAACTGTACGTCACTGCAGCACTAGGGGGCGTCCCAAAATCCCGCAAGCAGGCATTATTTTAAATCGGACAAGGAGCATAAAGGAGTGGAATAAAGATGACAAGATCAATACAATTACAGGGAGCGGAAATGAATAACGATAGAGAGTATTGAACCTGTTCCAGATAACCTCACTAAAAACCAATGAACTACAGCGTAAATGGCAAATGCCTGTTTATATGTTAGTTTTAAACTAACAATTATAATTATAGCGCAAATAATAAAAATTAAATAAGTGGCCGTTAATTTACAGGAGGTAAGCAAAATTCAAATGCCAAAAGAAAGTACGGAATCAGAAAGCCAAAAGGTTAACTCATGTCCGAGCACGAACTTCTCAATTTTCTTTTTCTACTTGACATTCCGGAGCGCAAATCTCAACGATAACATCAGCAGCGTAGGGCTGGATTCTCTGTGTTTATAGGCAAAGCACGTGACATATTGTTTGCAACTCAGAGCTGAAAACCAACCTCACGACAACACAACATCTCACCATTTAGAAGTGTTTTTAAAAAGATATACACACTATTAATAGCATTTTTATCTGTGCCTAAAATGTTAAATGTTTAACTTTCTGCTCAAGGTAGCATTAAGGCAGTTTTTTTAACTCTTCAAAATATATAACTTAGAAACTGAGTACCTAATAGGCAACTTCCTTCACGGTTATCATACATTAACTTTGGCCTTCTACTTGCTGAAGTCCTTTGGTCATAACTATAAATGTACCCATCTTTACAACTTCATAATTGTTCTATTCACAAAATTGCTCTTTCCTGCGTCTACTCGATCTACCAACGTTCTACTTTCCTGTTAGATTGTGATTGCGTGTTTTAAGTTACATTATTTATTTATTTATTTTCTCTCCCATGGAAACTTTCAGATAATTTTGTACTGTTCACTTCTTTTACTTCAATATTTACAAGAGATTGGAATTGAATAATTTCAGCCTGCACATGTTTCAGACTTATTTTATAGTCTTAGTCATGATGAAGTTATTACCCTGCGAATGTTTTATATCAATGCAATATTTAATATTTTTATCGTTTTTTCGATTTACATCGCTTACTTGTAGTTGACTAAATTTATTTAATTGCATTTTGTGTATGATAAAGTGAGACAAATAGCCTCGTTCCTTCCCCACAGAATTTCCATAGTCAAGTGTTTCTATTTCTTCCGTCTAAACTGCCACGAATTACCTAATAATTCTTCAGCTCTATCACTTTTATTTTAGTATATCAAAAATTGAGCAGAAACTGATAATATTTCCTATTTCTGATGCTATTAAGAATACCTGAGAGTGTCTTAATTAGCCAATAAAGAATAAATCAATAAATTATTTACTCTCAATTCCACATCCATCCCTGTTAGCACTAAACATGTACTGAAAGAGATTTCAGAGACGTGACAACGCTGTTTGAACTCTGATACACCTCATTCTTCTAACTTATCATCACGTAACATAAATAATGTTTGTAATCTCAGTTCCAGGAATAAAGATCATCAAGATTTGTCCCGTACTTGACTAACACTTTAAGAGAGTTGAACCCGCTATTTGTTAAATAATGTTATTATTTATTTCATTTTTATTTTACGACACCTATGTATGAAAGCTTTAACTTTTAATGAAAATGTTAGGTTACAGTGAGTGAAGCAATTATAGTATAGTGGCAGAGGTAGTTGTATATAAAATTGCGCTGGAACTGCATTTTTTATACTGAAAGGCTTTATCATTCTGGAAAATACGTGCAGGACTAACCAATAAAGTCGCACAAGAATTTAAAGGACCGGTTTTGGTTTTGTTTTGAGTAGAAAAATCCCATGCCACCGACATTCCCTGGGGGCGGTAAAATACCAGCGAGCTTTCGGTCGATAGCCTAGCCCGCCGCAGTCTGTTTTCCATTCAGCCTTCTGCGTCTAACACCTAATGCTGTGTTGTTCATTGCAACTTCTCAAACTGATGAGCCAGTCCGCTCTAACTAGTTAACGCCTCTCTCTTGTTGGATAAGCCTTGAGCCTTTTATGGATTTTGTACTCGGTCTGTGATAACTTATCTTTTGCCATTCGTATGCCTATTTACTTATTTCATGTCGTCATATTTTCTACATAGTTTTCACATGAAAATTGTAAGAAATAATTGTTTATATGACGCTTTAGTTTCAAAACTTTCCATTGTGAATAACCGTTTATTTATTATATATTTAGTGTAAACAAAAACGTATAAATTTAGATATTGATTAAATTTTAGTTTCCACTCCTCGTCTCTAGGCAGCCTTACTCTGAAATTACAAGTGACACTTTTTTATGCTTAAATTTTAAAGAGGTGAACTTTAGAAAATGTCATTAATAACCATTAAAATTGTCGGTAACACAGACCTGAAAAATTCATAATCTACTCGTAAATTCCAAAGGGCATTTTTGAGAACTGCTCAGCCCACACATTTTCCCAGTAAATATGAAAATGAAAATAACTGTATTCCGTGTTTAATTACTTTGCATTACTGGTTCAATACAAATTTCATTCAGAATTAGGAAGGGCATTGCAATTATTAAGATTTTGTTCAGTCAACATGTGTTTACCTTAAAAGGGAAATCTATGAACTGGAATTTCAATCTCCGAAAAAGGGCAGAAAGCTGAAGGGAATGTAGAGCTGTCATATTGCTGCATGCCAATACGGGGGAAACACTCAAACTGTGTCACAGCAAATGGGTCTGTTTTATAACAATTTTTTAAGAGTCTTTAAAATTATTTTTGTGACCTTGCACAAGAAACGTCAGAAAAAGTCAGAGGATATAAAGATAATGGGGGTATGTATTTCTGTGCCAAAACCATGGAACAGAATGTAGACAACATGCTTTAAATGTGTTGCGCGATTTTGATGAAAGCATTGGTGGACTGTTTGCTTGAACAGACAGTCACATATTTTGTTTTACAGGTAGATGGAAGATTTTTAGGAAAAGTGTAGACATTTCAAATATTTTTCTAAAAATGATTTATTTTATAAATGCGAAGACTTTCCGTACCCATTGTTGTATGAACTATGGTATCATTGCAGAACATTGCAAATTATAATCCTTATTTGTTTCACTTTTTCTGATAGAGCGCATTTGTTTTTATCGCGCTGCACCTTCGTTTGTTTTATACAGAAGAGTATGTTAGTTCTCAATGCTATTAAATTATGCTTCTATTAAAACAAATGAAGGTACACAGAAATGAAAACAAAAGACGCTTTATCATAACAAGTGAAATAAAACATAGTTTATGACTTAATACGATGACGTCATAACTCATGTAACATGACGGAAAGGTTTGGCTTTAACAAAAGAAATAATTTAAGAAATTAATTTGACTTATCTTTTCATTTTTTTAAATCTTCCATCTATCTATGCGTTACCTTTTAAAAAACTCTGTATATTGAAATCATTGCCATTAAGGCTTCCTGCGTAACTGTTTTCATGATCATAAACAGCACATCTTTTTTGGCGTGTTAGATGAACTCTAGCACCAGAAGTAATAAAGCTATCCCTTGCGCCGAGATAAAATGCTGAATAAAGACTGCACTAACTAGAACTAAGCCTGAATGGCGAACACTGGTTTTCTGATTCATACTAATGGATTGAAATGTGAAACGTAGTGCATAGATTTCCTCTTGAAATGTATGGTCAAAACTTCGCTCATATTCCACAATTCTTTATTTTATACTTATATGCAGGTATTGTAATGCAAAACTATTTATTTAAAATTTTCCTCCTTAAGATATCTATTCAAAACAAGTACTAGTTTAATGTTCGTTTTAATTGACTGCTTATTGAGGGTGTGTGAAAACCTACTAGAGACTAGTAAAATTAATAAATATTTATATAAGACGAGCAGGGTGCACCTATTTATAGCATACCGAAACACAAAAAACTCAAAAGAGAGTAACTCAATAAGTACACGGTGAATCACTTTGTAACAATATCAATATCTCAATGCTCGTCCAAAATGCAACAAAAGTTGATACTGCTATGTAAGCGGCACTTTCCACGAACTGTAGAGAAACAACATGACATGAACAGAATTATAAAAAGAGACTATGCCACAAGTGCTTCAGCATTAGTGGTTTAATCAGAACAGAAAACCAATGGGAGCGCATAACTTCTGTGCTTAAACTTCCCTATATAATGACTTAAAAGGCATTTAGTTTTTACGTCTATCTGTTAGGGTAAAAAAATGCAAATTATGAAGAAATTGGATTAAAATGGTAGGTTTGCGACTCTAAAATACAGGTAGATATTAACCAAAATTATCAAAAGTTCACTCACTACGTTCGTGAATTTATCTGGAAAGTTGAAACCCTCGAGTAGGACAATTTCACGAATATAATAAGAATTTAAATATAATTCTTCTAAATTTGACTTACAAAATTGTAACAATTATGTATTTATACTTCACCTTTTCAAGCAATCTTGTGACGGAAGAACGTCAATTGTCAGTAATGTCAATAGAGAAGAGCAAAATACGGGTTTAGGACTATTTCACGAATAGAATAAGAATAAAATTAATATATATTTGAAATTCTCACACAGAATATTAACACTTGTGTAAAAGTTTATACTTATGAATATCTATTCCAAGAATCCTCCATTTTGTATTATGATTGTCAATTGTCTGTGCTTTTGTTGCTATCAACAGCTCCCCACTATCTCTAGCAAAAGTGATCAGAGATGCGTGCTCAGGAATTATACAGTGGAGGTGTAGAGTTGGCCATACTGACCACAGACAAATGCACTGATTTGATACCTTTTTTTTTTTTAATCCGGCTGTGATTAGTCAAAATTCAAAATTTTATTTCGTTTCAATGGTCAATTTTAAGATGACGTCACATGAGTGAAATAGTCACAATAAATACCAAAATACTTCCTACCCCTCATTCCGCTACGCAATTGGAGTTCGTGTATACAGCTAGTGGGAACCAGTTTACTTGCAATGGACGCAATTTCGGTAAAGCTGAAGCAAAAATTTCCGCTAATGCAGGCAATTGAGCTTGCTCGGTCATGTGCATCACAAAAGCTATTTCAAATGCATTTCTGTAGGAAATGCGTGTTAGACTTTCTACTGTGTATCTGAGTATGCCAAGAGTGAGATATACACTGAAACAAAGGATATTTACTTACGATTATTATGTGCAAAAGAAATAGTACAAGTATTGTAAGAGAGAGTTTCCAGAAGTATCTCACCGGGAAAGGTCGTTTTCAGATTACTGAACAAAGTTTGGACCTAAGCTGATTTTATTGACAAGAATCCGAGACCAAAATATCAAGAAGCTTTATAAAATAGACTGTCGATAAGAAAATTCTCTTCGAAAGCCTTTGACACAATTAGCTCAGCAAGTTGGTGTGTCTGTGGGCGTGTATCTTCATCAATATAAAATTACTGCTGTGCTTGTAATAAAAGGCTGAGTTCAATATTTGCTGATGATAACTAATGAAAGAAACAAAAGACATGCTACGAGTTTCAATCGCGGGACAGCAGATGGTGGGCCGTATCGCAGAGCCAAGTAAAGCCCTCTATTACACAAGTATGGACACGCTCCGTCTCTAACTCCCATAAGACAACGTGTTAAGTTCTGTCGTTTTATTCGATTGTCATTTTTGTGTTATACTGTTAAATGATACCTTCGGCTCTGCTCATATTCTACTTTTTGCATTAGAAGACCTAGGTCAGACAGAAAATGCAAACTTTTGAGACTGTAAGTTACAGTTACAGCACTTTCCCGTAGTACCGCATTCGAACTCAGCGGCCAATGACGGGTCATTTGCCGGCAGAGTTAAAGGTTGTCATCGGTTAAAACAGAAATCGCAATATTAAAGTAAGCCTTATTAATTACATCCTTTTAACACGTGAAACGTAAAATATGAATTTCTCTTTATATTTTTCTATACACTATTTAAATTATTTGTTGTGATGCATTTACTATATCAGTGTTGACATAAGGCCTACAGTTAACCTGTCAGTTAAGAATGAATTATAAAAATTATAGGGGCTTAGAGGGCTTCCTACCAATTTCAATTTAGAACTAAAATTTTATGTAGTTTAACATTTCTCTACTGTAAATTGGTCCAATGAGAACGGCTATGACACCCAGAAACCAATATTTTTAATTAGTGTGTGAAAACAAGAGATAAATAAATCAAATGGTATGTCTGAAAATGTAAACTATTCACAATCCATTGATCTGCATGTTCCATTTCTTTTCTTCCAACTATGAACATGCATTTAGTTATCTTACTGTAGCGTGTTGCATTTTTAAATTTATTTTGTTCTGCAATAGTAGCATTGCAAATGAACTACATGACTGTGGTAAACCATTTTATGTAAAAAATATTTTAAAAACCTTCACAAATCACATACATTCATCTAATATATGAAAGCTATGGCAAATGTATTCGATAATAAGCGCAGAGAATACTGTAATACAGCAGTAATATTGTAAGTATAATACACTTAGTAATAGTCACTGCTAAATACAATGTATCCATGTTGACAAATATTTTATTACATAAGTTATTTTGAATGCAGTTTTCATGTCAAATTAAACCTTGAATGCGATATAACGTAACGCTTTTATTCCCTTGAGTTGTACAATCAAATGTGCAACACCCAGGCACATTAACTAAATTAAAATAAATTTTAAAAATGTTATCCGTAAGCATATGACACAACACACAGCCATCAGGCCCATAATGGCGGCTGATGCTGGCGAACCAATCACGGAGCTCGGCAGCAAAGCGGGTCCATACTCGTATAATAGAGGACTTTAGTAGCTGCAGTCGCGTCAGAAAATCCATTACTGAATACAACATTTTCAAAACTACACAAATAAATAAAATTAATTTTAAATATATGCTAACTTTCTACATATTTAATAACAAGTTTGGGATTTACAGGCTCATTAATATAAGTGGCGGCCGTAGAGCAAGATTTGAGACCTGAGTGACGGGGCTTAGTATCAGATGGTAAAACTTCTTCCCCAGCGTCGGAAGTACAAACGCATTATGAACTTTGCGTGTCTCTTCCGCTCGTATAAAACCGCGACAATATATTGTCCCTGGCTCTTCTAAGCTCATTAACTAAAATGCCTGGAGATCCAATGTGTGCGTAACATTTAGTCGCAAAAATAGAAATGACAACTAGTAAAATTTGGGAGCGAGAGAGGCACAAACAAATAATTATCTCATCGAACTATGCACGTGTTTTATTTAATAATTCTTGAGCCGTGCGTGGTTTTGGAACCAACCGTACAGTTTTTAATTTTTTGTAAACTGATGAAACGTTTATTGTCCCATTAAAAAATATTCTCCTTGCACTTAAAGTACACAAGACCTCCCGTTTCTAGTCCTTATGTCAGGTTTCATGCAAAATTCCTGGTATTTTCTGAAATATTAATGCCGACAGTTTTGTGTACCCACGCGAAAAACCCGCGATTTGTCTTTGAGAGAAAAGAGTTGTGGAATCATTTCACAGCTCAGAAACCAATTGCAATAATCCACTCATGCGAAAGTTTAGTTACCGTTTGTTGAGGCGAAAGCTTTAATCCGACTTCGATATCATCTGATTTTTCCTTCGTTAAAACAGTCTGTCTTTGAGAGTGCGTTTTGTCACTGTACGAGCGTTTTTTTAATTTACTCTCTAGTCTTTGTTTTAAAATAACTTTTACAAGAAAATTTTCGTTTCAAATGCTGCACGTATTTAAACTCACGTTGATCGCCAGGACTACTCTACTACGACTAGTACGCATTCCGTACCCATAAGGCATGAGTCATGTATTCTTGAGCAATCCTAAGGTTGCGGACTACTTCAGTGTCAAGGGGAGTGGAAATAACACGCAGCAATAGTTCTGGCCACTACAGTGGCGTTCCTCAAGGACGTACATGACATATATGTGGCAGCACTGTATCTAAATGACACTGTTGAAAAAATATTAAGTTTTCAATTTAAAATGTTGATGAACAATTAAAAATAATTGTAGCAAATATGCAAACATTTTAAAATGTTGATACAAATTTAATGAAAATAATAACTGTTTATGGTTTTAATGATGATGATTCTACAACTACGTGAAGTGATGGTACGTTAGGAAATTAGCAGTATTTTTCCTCGCTCTTAATTTACAAGAAAATTAAGTAAATTTATACAGCATACAGTCAGAGTATTCATGATTAAATTCATAATTTCTGATTTTTTCAACGATTTATGTTCACATTTTAACAAAGATATTTACTTCAATGAGTAAAAATCATGCTCTAAGCATGCGACACAATTCTTCAGTTGTTACCAACAATCTCATCAACTCGTTGCGTGTTGCGTGGAGTCACTGCAGTAGGTCGGTCCTGGTGGTGAAGTGCTAAACATGCTTTCCTCTTAAACCCAAGGTCACAGGTTTGATCCCAGCCAGGGTCAATGCATTTTTTCGGGTGTAAAAATTTAAGTATGGCTTCCTTCGGCACGATAAAGAACCTCAAGCCTGAAAGAAGGGGCCTCTGAGCAAAATTTGTCGGCCGTTTCACGCCCTGAATTGAATGGAACCTGAGATGTTAAAGAGCATCCGTAAATAAAATAAATAATATAAATTGTCCAAAAGAGTATCAACGAAATGTCGTAAATCTGGCGAAGCCGCCTCTAAAGGCCTAGGTCACTCAGTCAACCAAGAAGATCATGGCCACAATCTTTTGGCACTGTGAAGGAATACTCTTCATTGGCTTCAAGGAGAGGAACACCACAGTAAATGGAGAGTACTATGCTGGCCTACTGCACAGATTGCGTCCTTCCATAAAAGAGAAATGGCGAGGAAAGCTGAGTGGTGGTGTGAGCCTTCTTCACGACAACGCGCCTGTACACAGCTCTTGTTGCAAATAAATCTGTGAAGAAACGTGGCTTCAGGGAGATCGACCATCCACCCTACAGCCCAGATCTAGCTCCCAGTGACTATTTCCTCTTCTCAAAACTCAAGAAGAACCTTTGAGGACGGAAACAAGTGTGACGAAAATTGCAGACATTTGGGGGGTAATTGAAATGTTAATTCAAAGACGTGAGAAGGGTATTGGAATAAAGGATAACTATATTGAAAAGTGAAATATGGTTTTTGTCTATCATACCTAGAAAATGGTTAGGCCGAGAGTTTTGGACCTATCCTCATATTTGGCTAGAAAAGTGAGTGCTAGATGGTACGTCAGTTCCGATTTCAGCGTAGTGTTCAGCTAAGGAACAGATTTGTACCTAGTGCCATAATTAACGTAATGGATCCTCTGAGTGATTCAGTCTGCCGGTTTGATTTTCTTGGAGCGTATATTTTAAATAATGATTTGCTTCAACGTGAAAATTACACGTACAAGTTAACTGTCGTTAGAACATGATTAGAAATTTGCGCAGTAAGATCTGTGATTTGTGTTCATTTATCTACAGAAGTGTGTTTATTTTAACTGACTGTTTTTCTTAAGCTAGTTGTATAGCGACTTTCTTTATATATTTTAAACCTATTAATCTAATTTAATGGCTGTTGTGTTGCGGAAGAAAGCATTTTTTTTAAAGGAAAATAGCACTCCTGGTGCATTGCCAAAATGTGTAGATCCTTACTAATCCTTAGATATTCGGCTTTGAAGTCAAATGGAGTCCACTTGTCTATGAAGATAAGTGTTTTATTTTATCCGTTCTCTTTTCCGTTAATTCAGCCCTGTATTAGTAGCGGCGGCTCTCATTTTCCACATATACAATAAAGAGTTCTACACTATTTCTGCTCCTCGTCTTTCACAAGTATGAGGCCGATTCGAAAAGTAAGTTCCGGCCTCTCCATTCTGGAGCAAGAGAGGCGGTAGCAGCGCTTTTTTTGATTCGCTGTGTTGGTTGGTTCATAGGTCCTGGTAGTGCAATAGAAGCTTTCGCCAAGTGTGAGGTACATACGTGCTGTGATACGGTTTCTGTGCACAAAGAAATAAACAACAGCAGTTGGTCGTGAGAGTACTGCAGTGTACGGGAACTGGGTGACAGCATTTCTCGACGTTCATGTCGTCATTTCCAACATAGACGCACTAACGTCCACGATGATTCAACAAAGAAGCTCATGACAACAGTGTTTTGGGACAAGCAAGGTGTATTGTGGGTGTAGTTCATGGAACGAGGCAAAGCAATAAACAAATACTCATAACTACTTCTGTAAGACACTAGCAAAACGGACGAGCAGATCATCACAAATGTGCCTGCAGTCACAGACGGCAGAATCCTACACAGAGGGGATTTCAAAGCTTGTGAATCATACGACAAATATCTGAATGTAAACGGAAATTATGTTGAAAATAATTTAATGGTGCACTTTTCACTTGGACGTAATAAAAGGCGCAAAAATAAAAAGCATTCCTTAAAACAATTAACGGAACTTACTTTTCGAATTGTCCCCGTACGTACTTTGTTAGTTTAAGCTGAGAAAAATAAACGAAATGTAAATGCTCCAAACTTTAGCTCTGTGATAAAATAACCTCATACCGTCACGTTGTAGAGTATTCAACATCACTCATTGCGAAGTTTGGTCTGATCCTATGAATCCCACGCATGTATGAAACACATCAAGGTGTCGAATTATTGACAAATCTCCGTTACTAAAGCCGGTCATATAAATTTTCATTCTGCTCCTATCTCTGCGTCTGATTGCTCACGCACGCTGCCACATGGCATGCATAAAGGGAGAGGTTTGCTTAAGAGAGCGCGTTTTCTCGAGTATCATTCATTCATTCATTCATTCATTCATTCTTGTAAGGAGCAAAGTCCAACCACAAGTAAGAGAGGTGCTTGTGTTGGTCGATGTTTTCATGTTCATACTTTTCCACAATGCAAAATGCTTTGGTCGCTCGTGTACTGCCTACGAGAATTCTCTAGTTGCCTCATTAACGAGGAGCTGTTTCTGATATATGAGTTTCTGTAACAGCACTCACGCACAGCCGGCCTCGCTTACAAGAACGAGAGGGCGCTTGATCACCTTTATCAATTATTACCCTTTCGAAATGAAACCTGAATGTTTCTGCGGCACAAGCTCTCAGAACAAAAAATTCTTGTCTATTGTCATCAGTTACTGCAATATAGGATTGGTTTTGAATAAATCGGTTTAATGTTCGGCGGAGTCCAAAGACCTTCACTGTCAATAAAATATATACCGCCACGAATGATCGAGGTCGTTAAGACGCGGACTCCTGAGCGGAGGTCTGGGGTTCGAATCCCACCAGGACCGTTCTCCTTGACTGTTGTTTTTCCAGGTTTTCCTCAGTCCTCATAAAGGCAAATGCCGGTGAGGTACCCTAAACTTAGGCCTGGAATGTTTCGTTCCTTAAAAAAAAATATTTTCCCAATATATAATTTCATTTCATGTATCATCAGTGTCACCGCATGTGGTGCCTCAGTAGTAAAATCGGGCGTTAAACGCTACTCAAAAAAGCCGCCTGTAGATCTTGGCCTCCCGAAATTTCCCTCGTCTCATCCTTTCCTCCCGAAGGTGCACCAATGGGAGTGTAAGCACAAAGCAAGCAAGGATCAAGTACCGAAAGTATAGTCCCCCGCTGCAGATCTTCTATCCATCCAACAGTGAATTTCGAACTTAACCGGAATTTGGCATGAGTGCAGAGAAAATGCAAGATTTATAAAATGTATTATTTATCACATATTGCCTAACTTTGCTCATCTTTTCAACAGAAATTGCTCTCTGCAAAGTTTCATGCCTGCAGTTACGAAGGCCTCTGCCTGGGGAACTGAGCTTCTTTCAAAACATTTCAAAATATAGTAAATTTAGTTAAATGATCCACAAATGGTGGAATTATAGAAGGATTTTACAATGTTTTAGCTTTATTGAAATAGATAAAACCACTGAAATCAGTTCTACTTTTATCTACAATAACGACCATTCATTAAGCTACCCTTTTTGTGGGCCAGATAATTTATTTTACCAATTTAAGGGAAAGTAGTCAGGGAGTATGCATGGATCTGGAACTAACGAATAGTTTACTTATAACTCCTATGAAATGTGGTACAGCACAGAATTGTATCGTTTTAGATTTTCTTTAACCTCTCAGGTCATCAGCGTCCCATTCAATTCAGGGCGTGAAACGGCCGATAAATTTTGCCCAGAAATCTCTTCTTTCAGGCTTGAGGTTCTTTTATATGCCGCAAATGTACGACACGGGACCCACAGCTTTACTTTCCTTCCGAAGGAAGCCATGCTTAGGATTTTTATGCCCGAAAAAATCATCGACCGTGGTCGGGATTGAACTGGCGACCTTGAGTTTACGAGGAAAGTGTTGTTACGAGTCTAAAACCGACGGATGATTCTACTTTTTATGTGATTCCGACATATGAAATATAGCTGTAGTATTAAAAAGGAAATATTCTAAACTCTACTATTTGATATAAAAACTGTACATTTCAATGCCACAGATACATCCAGAAATAAATGACGTAGTAATCTCAATGGATGTAATTAATTTTAATGCTGACAGTGTGAATGTGGAACAACAGGAAGCTGATAGAGAGCTCACCATGTACAACAGCAACTCATAAATCTTGTTCATTAACTGACTAGCGATTACCGTTGTATTCCATCACCAACACATCATTTTCGACATAAAGTACAACTAGCCCCAGACGGTAAGCTTTTAGTAAACTCTGCCAGAAGAACTTAAAACTTTCAGCTCAGTTTTGTACTTAAGAAAACCCACGTAACACAGTCGTATCATTTTCATTTATCTCTTTTTTGTTATTGCGAAGGACCGGCTCCATGCTCTAGTAGTCAACGTTCCGGGCTACTACTCTTGAAGTCCTGCGTTCGAGTCCTTGATATGGCATGGGGAATATTCCGTAGCTTATGGTCTGATTAGGTTACATCTCGCTATGTTTAAGGACCCCCTCTGGCGAACATTATCACATTATCATCACCGTCCCGCATGAGTCGATATACAAGAGTAGGTCCATAGGTTAACGGCCTCGCCGATAAGAATTATCGCCTTCACAAAACCCTTTTATCTGTATCTTATCTGTTAAGTAAATAACTGCAGCTGTAACTTTCGCTCCGCTGTGTTCAGTTGTTCAGATACAGTTGCATAAAGAAGGCTGTGTGTAGAAGATTGTGACATGTTTAAAATGGAGTATCGAGCTGTTATTAAGTTATTCACAAAAGAAGGACTTATTCCAAATGAAATTAAACAGCGATTGGACGGTGAATATAGGGAAACATCCCCCTCATATTCTACCGTAAAAGAATGGGCCAAACGTTTTCGAATGGGTCGAGAAAGCATTGAAGACGAAGAGCGTGCAGGTCGGCCCTTGGAGGCATAACTTCTGAAAACATCGCTCTGGTGGAAGGAGAAATTATGGAAGACCGGCGGTTCAAAGTTACAGAAATAGCAGCAAGGTTGGGCCTTTCTAAATCAACAGTCCTTCGAATTATTCATGTTCATTTAAACTGAATAAGGTTACTGCAAGATGGGTGCCTAGATTTCTTTCCTCAGTCCAAAAACAGCAAACGCCTCATTTGTTGTCAGGCATTTTGGAGCCCTGCTTTGGCAACGAGAGAGAATTTCTGCAAACCATTGTTACTGGAGATGACTTTGATTCCTTGTCCTAAAGTGAATCAATGGAGTGGCGTAAACCTGGCGAAGCTCCGCCTCTAAAGGCCAGGGCCACTCAGTCAATCGGGAACATCATGGCCACAATCTTTTAGGACTGTGAAGGAATACTCTTCATTGACTTCAAGGAGAGGAACATCACAGTAAATGGGGAGTACTATGCTGGCCTACTGCACACAGACTTCGTGCTTCCATCAAAAAGAAAAGGTGTGGAAAGCTGAGTGGTGGTGTGCGCCTTCTTCATGGCAACGCGCCTGTGCACACAGCTCTTGTTGCAAAGGAAGCTGTGAAGAAATGTGACTTCAAGCAGATCGACCATCCACCATACAACCCATATCTAGCTCTCAGTGACTGTTTTCTCTTCTCATAACTCAAGAAGGACCTTCGAGGAAGGAAATTTAAGTGGGACGAAGAGAAGATGGATGCTGTTTATGTTCAATTTCCAGACATGATTTCTGACTATTTTGGGGGGGGGGGTTGAAATGTTAATTCAAAGATGTGAGAAGTGTATTGCAATAAAGGGTAACTATATTGATAAGTGAAATATAGTTTTTGTCTTTATCATTCCTAGAAAATGATTAGGCCGGAAACTTATGGACCTACCCTTGTGAACCCAAAATCGCGGGTTCAATCTCAGCTAGGATCAACAGATTTTTTCGGGTAAAAAATTTTAAGAATGGTTTCTTTCGGAAGGAAAGTAAAGTCATGGGTCATGTGTCGTACATTTATGGCACGAAAAAGAACCTCAAGCTTGAAAGAAGAAGCCTGTGAGCAAAATTTATCGGCGGTTTCACGCCCGGAATTGATTTGGACGCTGATGACCTGAGATGTTAAAGAGCGTCTATAAATAAACAAAATCATTCTTCCCTGCCACACTAGACCCATTAGGATGTAAATTTAAAATTTCTAATCGAGATAATAACGTGTAACTGCTGTGCAATAACAATTCGGTTATGTGTTTGATCCAGTGTGAAAATATGCTATGCATGTATAAGTTCTTATAGTATACAAAAATACTTAGTAAATACCACAGTAAATTGCAATCACAATCCGGAATATTTTGTTTTTTATTTGCATATATGCTTTAAGGTTATATAAAGCGTGTTCCTAAGGCTAATAATAATTTTATTTCATTTAGTATCATAGCTGTCATCTTCCACTGTGGACTAAAAACTGATTTTCCTTAGAAGATAACAAGGTCATGGTGGAAGTATGGAATCTTTATTCCTTCTCAACATGAACACCTAAATCATCATGAAACCAATGCATTTTTTTTTCCATTAGGTTCCTTTCTATCTGAAACATATTCAAAATTATGATAATTTAAAACGTTAAATCCCACCCTTTTACCCGGAGGGTATTTCATTTTTTATAAAGAAATGGGTAGCCCAATTCAATTTTTTTAATTATTGAAACCCAAAATTTCTTTTCAACTGTCTTCATCAACGGTGATTCACTATAATATGCGATTATGAAAAACAAAATATAATCAATTGAAAGAAAACAAAATAAATAAAGCAATTTATGCTCAAATCGATTTACAGTAACAAAGGAAAATAATTTTTTTGCAAACGGCTTTCAAAACTAAAAGAATTAAGTGTCTAAAATATGTTTATTTTTTTCATTCATAAAAGCATTAATAGCCTTTCTCTTGCCCTCTGCTTTTTGTATCTTTTTAAACATAAAAATTATTTTTGAAATAAAAAGAACCCGAAAAAACTAAGTATATAATAATATTTCTATACAAATGGCTTAAACCCTGTTTACTTTCAGAAGTTATGTATATTTTAATTGCTCAGACTTGAAGAAATAATAAGATATTAATGTTATTTCTGTTTAAACGGTTCTGGTTTTCTATGTCAATATATGTTGCACCTTCGTAGTTTTGTGTTATCAGCAGGTAGAATCTTTCTTTTAGAAACAGTCCCAATGTTCTGCACTTTGTTATACTTGAACTTAACTATTTCATTTAAACTTACTTTGACTTCCACAGTACCACGAGAAACTTCCTGATCACTTTACCACGTTGTTGCTTGCTTGGGGCCAATGAATAAGAAATTTCTCCTTATGTCTTATTTTTTGAATCACTCAATAACGTGGCATAGACTTATTCTTCTAGTAAATTTTCAGTGCAATTTATTCATAAGTAATCTCAGACCCTCGAGTGGTGTTTATTAGCACTGTTTCACAAATAAAATAAGAATTTAAATATAATTCCTCTAAACTTGGTTTACAAATATGCAATAATTGTACATTTGTATTTAACATTTTTAAGCAATCTTGTGACAGAAGAATGTTGATTGTCAGTAATGCTAACAGAGAAGAGCAAAATATGGGTTTAGGACTATTTCATGAACAGAACAAGAGTAAAAGTGATATATATTGAAATTCGCGTATAGAATATTAACAGTTATACTTATGAATATCTATTCTATTCAAAAACAGTAAGACTGAAATGGACAAAAGTCGACTAATACAATCGCTTTTGTTCGTTTTTTCAATACCAACTGAGGAAAAAAAAAACATATTCTGTCTCTATTTTTCTTTGTATTCTGTGGTCTGGAATTCCCAAAGATAAGATCATTTACGCATCACCAAAACGCTTTGAAGAACCCTCTATTTTGCATTATGATTGTCAATTGTCAATGCTTTTGTTGCTATCCATAGCTCCCCACCTCCTCTAGCAAAAGTGGTAAGTGATGCGTGTCACGAATTATACACTGGAGATATACAGTTGGCTATACTGACCACAAGACAAATTCACGTCGCATGATAAAACGAATTTGATAATTTTATGGATAATTTTCACTGGCCGATTTTAAGATGACGTCACATGAGTGAAATAGCCAAGGTAAAATCACAATGCACGAACTAAAACTATGACCTTACCACAAGAAATTTGTGTTTGATCTTGCATAAGGCTATAGCTTACATAAGATTACTCCTTTGAATAAACATAAGCTCTAAAATCTGTGACTGCTGCAACCAACAGAAAGAAGCTAGTTTTAGTAATGTCTTGATATACTTGTATTTCAATGTTTCAAAAATGTTTATCCTTAGCTCTACTGTGCAAATATTGACAAAGTCCAAAATATGTTTCAAAATTTCCAAACATGGTATATATTATTTTATTTATTACACATATATTTACAATTTCACGATCAAATCATGTGATATTTATTAACTATTCCATCTATTTGTGTATTCCAAAGAACACCAAGAAAATGTAAATTTCTTTTAGTTAGCAGATGGTTTCAGATGCTACAAAAACGGTCAAAAACCTGCAGCATAACAACTACACTTAAAAAAGCAAACAAAACATCCATAGAGCCCTTACCTTTTGCGATTAAATTGGATGAATGTTAATGCCTAGGACAAGCGTTCCGCCTGTCGTGCTTTTTTTTTTTTGTTTAATCACGACGCGTTCTCTTTTGTTAACGCTTTTCTTCTTAAAAGCGATTATTCCGTTTTTTATATCATAAAGTATGTACAACAGCGCAGGTGATTTGCCATTTCAGAGTGTAACTGCGATTGCTGTGTTCTGAGGTTGAAGAATGAGAAAAGGGTAAGTTAAGCACAAGTCACAAATAAAATAACTGTGACAACGCTGTCAAATTATCTTAAAAATGAGGTTTTGGGATTAATAAAAATAAAAAGAAAAGTGTGGTCTTTAAGAAAGGAAATAAGGTACAATAACGTAAAAAGATACTATAAACTATATTATTTTAGGTTTTTCAATAACGTAATTATTTACTCATTTATACATATGGCATGCATGATTTTTTGTGGTTTATTTACGGGCGCTCTTTAACATCTCAGATCATCAGCATCCCATTCTATTCAGGGCGTGAAACGACCGATAAATTTTGCTCAGAGGCCTCTTCTTTCATGCTTGAGGTTCTTTTTCGTGCCGTAAATGTACGACATGGGACCTACGTCTTTACTTCCCTTCCGAAGGAAGCCATACTTAGGATTTTTACGCCCGGAAAAATACATCCATCCTCTCCGGGTTTGAACTCGCGATCGTGGGTTTAGACCACTACACCACTAGGACCGACTATTTAGCATACAATTACTTACTCTTGCTATATGAAAAGTAATATGATTTAATAACTATTTTATGTCTCTCCTTATTTTATCATTTTTATTACTGAACTTACTACTATCTAGTGACCCCCCTCAGGGACCAACTTTTGGATACATCAAGACACCCGAGCTGCTCTCTACCATCCATTGACCCTGTTTTAATTTCCCAATTTTATTTTTTAATCCCCTAACCTCGCTGTTTTATTTTTTATGGTAATATGAAATGAGTAATTGTATTATTTTAACAGCTAAAGCATTTAGCATGCTTATTATTTTAAAATTTATTCTTTAACTTCAACAATTATATTTTAGTTTACGTATGTAGGTTGGTTAATCTTTGCTCTAGCTATCGGGTTCTCTCAGTTTGTACATAATTGTCCACTGCAGCAAAACGGCGGGATATCTTACTAGGATAATAGCGAAAGGAACAGTAAATAGTCACTGAATCATCAAGAATTCGTTTCAATAGTGATGATGTATATTCATAGAAAAATAGCCCAAGAATTCAGCTTAAATAGGTACAAAGAAAGTGCAAAATTTAAGAGGTTTTTTTCTTCAAAATTGTTACCTTTTTAAATCAACTCATTGAATCCAATGACTTTCCAACTTTTTAATACCCCTCAGTAAAACGAGGTTTGTCCAACTGTGAAAAATAAGCGTCTGTCTCACCCTCATCAATTTATGTGAACCTTCATCTACTTAAGTCATTTCTTCAGGTTTGTGAACAAAAAATAATCGCTGGGAGCCAGTTCTGGCAAATATGGCGGATGTGGAAGTACTTGGTAGTAAAGATCATGCATTTTGCAGTAACAACCCAAACATGTGTGAAGGTGCATTATCGTGATGAAAGAGAACACGAGGTGTGGACGTTTAGCTTGAATAGCATTCTTCAGTTGCTCCCGTTATGAAGCGTAATACTCTCCGGTGATGGTGCTGCGCTTCTGGAGGTAGTCTACGAGCACCACACCATCAGAAAACCGTAGCTATGACTTTTCCTGCAGATGGAACGTACACTGGTATGGTTACTGAAACTGGGTAGAGCAGAACAGAAGACTTTGACTCTGCCACAAAAAAATGTTTTAATAGTAAAGTGGAAATGCAGTTCTCCCCGCCACGCCTTAAGTGCTGATCAGCCTTCTTTTCCTGTGCCTATAATGCATAACGGTTGACCGTGAAAGAACGGAATGGGAATTCAGGGATGTAGTGTAAATAATCAAATTTTCCACCTTCAGATTATACAGGATCACCCCCGTCTCCCACAAATTTTGTTTTTCATTTATGTGCAGAAATGATTTTTTTTTTTTTTTTTTTTTTTTTTGCACTCACAATCTAATTTCTCTTGAATATTTGCAATGGCATGCTTCTAAAAATGTAAAATTCATACTATTTAACGCACAATGTTATAATTATCAACTAATTAGCTTCTTTCGCCTCGAGTATTTTAGTAAATTACTGCATAAAGTAATGCGATACGAATATTATAATTCTCGGTATTACAATGCAAATAGTTTTTACTGTACTTTCAATGAGCACTGCTCGCTGTTGAGAAACGCCTTTAAGCAATGATGAGAACGTTATAAACTGCATTGTGGGTGTCTGTGATTTCTGCTATTCTTCAAATTTGCTACAACGTTTAGTTTAAAGTTAAAAAAGCTCGATTTTTACATTTCAAATAAAACAAATACCAAAAATCACAATACTGACAAATCAATGATTATAAGCCAAAATAGTCAAAGAATAAAAAATTACTTTAAGGGCATATGCGTGCTGCTCATATTATGGGGAAGAGAGAAAAGAAAATTAAAAAAAAAAATGCTTTATAATGTGGTAGTAACGGCAGTTCTTGATTTTAAAAACGAAAACATTACTTCTGTTATATGTTTCGATATTATTTAGTCTACACATTACGTATCTGGTTTTCATTCCAGGGCAGAGTTCCCTTGGATATGCATCGCAAATAAAACGATGACAGATATAGCGTGACTATTACGTGGATCGTTCACTAAAGATGAACAGTTCAGCAGAAATAAACTTTCACTTCCTCTTTGGTAAGAGTTTGCTATTCGCTATAATTATACAATTAAAAGATTAAAATTAAGGGATGGTTGCTTTATTCTTTGATATATACTTGCGCAATGTTTATACAAGGGTAGGTCTATAAGTTTCCGGCCTAACCATTTTCTAGGTATGGTAAACACAAAAACTATATTTCACTTTTCAATATAATTATCTTTTATTGCAATACTCTTCTCACATCTTTGAATTAACATTTAAATCCCCCCCTCCAAAATAGTCAGAAGTCATGCCTGCAAAATGGGTATAAACAGCATCCATCACTTCTTCGTCACACTTAAATTTCCTTCCTCGAAGGTCCTTCTTGAGTTTTGAGAAGAGAAAATAGTGACCAGGAGATAGATCTGGGCTGTAGGGTGGATGGTCAAACTCCTTGAAGCTACTAAGTATTTCTTCCCTGACATTTAAACAGATAACAACATTTATCTGCATTACAACAATAAGAGAACGGTTAGATATGGGTTGGGCATCAAAAATAAGAAAAGGCTTACATTAAATTGGACTAGGGCATATTTTGTTAAGGAGGAGGACATTATACGAAATAGTTACAAAAAAACGTTTGCGAGGTATAGATAGGCAATGCGCAGAAAAAGTATCGCTTAACTTGCAGGCTCAAATAGCTCAGGTGTAGCGAATAGGGAACATTTCTAGCGAAGACCCGACTAAGAAAGTTAATGACTAATCACACAGCACATGAAACAATTGATTATTTGAAGGGGAGACACGTCGAACTTATGTCTTATTGCTCGAATTTATAACAAGACTATAGAGAAGAGAGGGGAGTTGGGGAGTAGTAGTGGATAATGATAAATGAAAATCGTAGATGACGAAAATGCGCTACAAATCAACAGGGATATACAATAAATGTGGGAATGGTCGCTTACCCCAATAAAACTATTTATAATAGCAAATTCCTTAAAGGTCTTTGCACAAGTGTTCCCTGTCAAAACATGAGAATAAATATGTTGACCTAAAAAGATGTCAGGTTCAATGCAAGTCATATATGTACATAAGAATATATTTATAAAATATTAATGTTAATTATAAGCTTATTATGGAAATGAAGCTTTGAATTTCGGTCTCAACATTCCCCATATTTTAACATATATTTTTCAATTATACTGATAATTATTTCTAAAGTATTTGTGGTAGATTTGAAAAGTATATTATTTAAACTAATTCCTAAATATACAACCTAAAATGCATTAAAAATTAAATTATTTAATGAAAAGATAATTGTTTTCATAATATTCTCGGTGCCTAATTGACACCGTTTATGGTTTGTTTCATTTCTCAAAGTGAACTAACAAAATAACTTTCGTAATAAACTTCTAGTTCATGAAGTAAAAAAAAAAAATTATCACACTATTTAGCGTTAGTCACTTATTTCCTGTAGTTTGCCTCAATAAATTATAAGTGTTATTTCTAAATTTTCCACCAAAAAATGTATTTTTTTTTTTTGTCTGTAAATATGTTTCAAGGGGAAAAGATCTTTCCATGTCTCAGATTTCACTAGAGCTTATTTTTTCTTGTAACAATGCAAAAATGCCTGAGAGGAACTTTGTAATAATTAACCATGCTGTTGTAGTAGAACACAATTTACTTTTTCTTGTATTATTGCCCACTTTTCAGAAGAGCGGAAAATGACGTAGACAGTGCATTGTATATTATGCACATGGTGAATATGTATACGCGTGTGTGCCGTGCCATGTTCACTAGGTCAATCTAGTCATTGTTATATACATTTAATTTATTACTCACTTTAATCCACCAAAATGCAAGAGAAAAAGCAATGGAAAAGGTTTGCAGTGAACAGTTTGCTAGAGTACCAGTGTCTCCATGTCTATATGTGGAAGCAGTTGCATGCATTCCTAAGTAATATTTTGTTTATGGAAACTTCGTTCACAAATAATGATAATGTGAATTTGAGGAGCATACCGTGAAAAATCCCCACTGGCTTCACGAGGTTGTTCATCAACGACAAAGGAGTGTCAATGTTTGGTGCGGTATCATTGGCAGTAATCTGTATAATTGTGCAATCCTTGCGATATCTTTAATGTTATTAACCATCGAGATGATTAACAACAAGGACACATTACCGAACA
Source organism: Metallyticus violacea (assembly GCA_030762175.1). Lineage (NCBI taxonomy): Eukaryota > Metazoa > Arthropoda > Insecta > Mantodea > Metallyticidae > Metallyticus > Metallyticus violacea. The sequence goes on along the minus strand of CM060840.1, from coordinate 107,627,969 downwards.
CATTGTTTCATAATGTTAGAGCACTATCTTTGGTCACTTTCTTAATAGCTTGGCTTAATCTTGGAGACATTAAATGAAAGCAGAACAAAACTAACTTTGGAAGTTAGTTATCTTAGAGATAATATCGTTAGGAACGAGGGTTGGTCCATAAGTTTCCGGTCTCGCCGATAAGCATTATCGCCATCACAGAACCCTTATCCGATGTCACACTTTATCTGTTAAATAAATAATTACAGCTGTAACTTACGCTCCGCTGTGTTCAGATATAGTTGCATAAAGAAGGCTATGTGAGAAATTTGTGACATGTTAATGGAGTTTTGACCTGTTATTAAGTTCTTCACAAAAGAAGGACTTACTCCAAATGAAATTAAACAGCGATTGGACGGTGTAAAGAGGAAGCACCCCCCTCATATTTTACTGTAAAACAAAGGGCCAAATTTTTTCGAATGGGTCGAGAAAGCATTGAAGACGAAGAGCGTGCAGGTCGATCCTTGGAGGTGCTCACTCCTGAAAGCATCGCTCGCTCTTGTGGAAGGAAAAATTATGGAAGACCGGCGGCTCAAAGTTACAGAAATAGCAGCAAGCTTGGTCTTTCTAAAACAACAGTCCTTCGAATTATTCATGAACATTTAAACATGAATAAGTTTAGTGCCTAGACTTCTATCCTCAGTCCAAAAGCAGCAACGAGTCATCTGTTGTCAGGCATTTTGGAGCTCTGCCGTGGCAACGAAAAAGAAGTTCTGCAAACTATCGTTACCAAAAATGAAACTATGGTCCTTTACTATGATCCCTTGTCCAAAAGAGAATCGATGGATTGACGTAAACCTGGCGAAGCACCGTCTCTAAGGGCCAAGGTCACTCAATCAACCAAGAAGACTATGGCCACAATCTTTTGGGACTGTGAAGGAATACTCTTCATTGACTTCAAGGAGAAGAACACCTTAGTAAATGGGGAGTACTATGCCGGCCTACTGCAGAGACTACGTGCTTCCAACAAAGAGAAAAGGCGAGGAAAGCTGAGTGGTGGTGTGCGCCTTCTTCAAGACAACGCGCCTGTGTACACAGCTCTTGTTGCAAAGAAAACTGTAAAGAAATGTGACTTCAAGGAGATCGACCATTCACCCTACAGCCCAAATCTAGCTCCCAGTGACTATTTCCTGTTCTAAAAACTCAAGAAGGATCTTTGAGGAAGGAAATTTAAGTGTGACGAAGAAGTGATGAATGCTGTTTATGCCCACTTTGCAGATAAGAATTTTAACTATATTTGGGGGGGGGGTTAAATGTTAATTCAAAGATGTGAAAATTTCTGATACAATAAAAATAATCATATTCACTCAAATTTATTGTATAACCGCGGATGCTGGCACAATATTATCCAATTTTATCCCTCATCGTAATCCTGCTATTACTTTTTTGCCCAATTTTTCAATTCTAAAAAAAAAAACAAAAAAAACATTGAATAATTGAAATATAGGTTTTATTTTTATCATCCCTAGAAATTTGTTAGGCCGGAAACTTATAAATCTATCCTTATACATTACAAATGTTACTTGCTTTCGGACCCGTTTTATTTTCTTCCCCTTTCTTCTTTATTTATTTTTATTACTTTAAAGCTGTTCAAAATTCTTGGGAGTGAAAGTTAGAAAGAGTTTGGAGTGCATCAAGCGTTCTATCATTTTTTATTTTTATGACAAAGGATATCTCAAAAGAAATCATATTTCACTCTTGCGATTAACGAAACTCTAAACTGTCATGAATCCTTATCAGCTAAGAAAAATTAAGTTTATATAGTGCAGATAACATTGCAGCTAGAGCCGTTTTGTTTAACGAACACTTCAAGAGCATAGCCCAGGGCTGCTCTGCACCGGCGAGAGTTAATGGCACCCTGCAAGCAAAATTGTGGACAGCGGCAGTCTGCTGATACCTTCGTTTCGTATGGAAGCGTTGTTATTGAGAAGTAATATAACTTTGTGTGCTGTTATTTATCTATTTTGTTAAACTTAAACTGAACTGACGGAAAGCGTGTCATTTATTCGATTTAGAATAATACAGGAAAATTATGAAAATTAAAAAAAAAAGTAACAAGTTAGAAGTTGTTACTATGGAGTAATATTATTTTTTTTTGTTCTATTATTTTGTTGTTAAACTTAAACTAACCTAATATGTGAATTGATTTAAATGTACTATTATTTTTTGTTCAACATAAGCTAAACAAACTTAACCTAACCTAACCTAACGTATAAAAAAGAAATATTGATTGCATTAAGAATAACCAGTTAGATGTTGTATGAATTAATCGTATTTAACGCCCGCTTTTACCACAGAGGCACCACAGGCGATGGACACTCATGATATATGAGATGAAATGATAAATTGGGAAAGGATTTTTTAAAGAAGGAAACGTTCCAGGCCAAAGTTTAGGGTACCTCCCCAGCATTTGCTATTTATGAGAACTGAGGAAAAAGTGGAAAAAACCTCAGTCAGAGAGGACGGTCCTGGTGGGATTCGAACCCCAGAACTCCCTCCCACGAATCCACGCCTTAACTGCCTTGACCACCAGTTGCGGTATTTAAAAGTTGTTTTTATGGGTTAATGTTAATTTTTATATTCTATTATTTTATTGTTAAATGTAAACAAACCTAACCTAGTGTGTAAATATTTTTTGTCTTCTATTATTTTTTGTTCAACTTCAACTAAACAAATTTAACCTGACCTAACGTGTGAAAAAGTAACATTTAATTAAGAATAGGGTAGATAAAGTGTTATTAGGAAGTAAATTTATTTCAAAACAAAAAACTAGTAACATCTATTGTGGGAGAAAAAACAACTTCAAGCAAGGAAAACAGAAATTACCTATGTGGAGAGTCGGACCTATCACATTCACATCAGAAGCTCAACCTATAACCCACTGAGCTAGCAGTGATTCATGCTTGTAGTGGAAAGTATTTGCCTTAAGTAATAGCTAACTACAATCGTAACCAGTCGGCAGTCTTCGCTACCGTTCGGAACTGCCCCAGAAGGTACCAGGTTTAAGACTGTTATTATCTGGACAAGAAGATCAGCGTACAAGATATCCCTGCATTGGGTGCCGGTGAGTTTCAAAATCCACAAAGTTTATACGTGGAATATTGGCAGTATTGAAGGAAAAGGTTAAGGATCTCAAGAACCTAAAGAAATTTATATCAAAATAAACCCAAGGTTTTAAGATAATTTGACAACTTCATATATATGTCACTCTATAGTTTTATCATCTTCTAACCCAAAACATACCCGTCAGGATACCTGCCTCAAGTGAATATCTCATGAACACACAACAAAATCAGCTGTTGCAATAATACTGATTACAAGAAAACGTTCACGTTTTGTTTACACTTCTTTTGTGATCGATGATATTTAATTTTTTTTTTTCAAATGTTTTCGATTGTATTATGTTTTTCTCACTCTGTTACATCACGACGTATTGCGGTAAAATAAAATTAATTTAAAGGAATCGCATTATGCATACAAACTGCAGCAGTGGGTTTTAAACTTAGTTATTCATTCTTCTCTGAAGTTTGTATTTGGACTCTCATTGTTCTTCCCGCCAACTCTTCATATTTATTCGTTTTTCTTAAATATTCGAATAAAAAACAACTTTTACAACAAGAACAAATTTATGCTATGGTGCGGTCTGTCAGTAAATGCCATTTCCTGTGCTACTTTTTCGAATTTCTGATATTATTTGAAGATACCATTTTAGAGCAGAAGTTCTACACAGATATTAACAAAATTCAAGTTATAATTTGTAGCAGGGAAGCAGGGACCTGTGAAACAAATAACTTTAAATACATCAGACTCCATATAACATTACAAAATACAACTGTTTTTTCTGAAAGTGTTAACATGTCGTATAATAGATTATCTTATGAACCGACTGGAAATTTAAAAACTGCAGAAAAATTATCAGCTGTAAGCATCTTACTGTCATTAAACTTAAAAAAAAAATTCTTCTAATGGATGAAATTGTATTAGATGTACAAAGTAAGATCTAAAAAAATTAAAATAGATTAACTACTTCTTTTGTTATTTTTCGCCAGTTTGTAAAGAAAATCAGAGGAAGAACAGAACCCTGACCCTATACATAAATTAATTAATTAATTAGCAGAGCAACTGAAATGGACATTATTCTGCACATTGGAATGTCGACAGATTCTTTGTGTGAGCCAAATATATATCAGAGTTATTGCAATTTTACAAAGTATATTGTAATTATTAATAATAATTCATTTTTGAGACTATGGTATTATTGGAGCGGTAAAAATTGCAATTTTGTACTATATAAGTATTTATTGTTATATTTAACATTAAACACGTTCTGTTTTTGTAATTGTATCCAACAAAATGTAATAGGAGCTTGTGTGTCTTTGTGAAGAAGTGAGCATTTCTTTTATTTTTTATCCTGCCCAACCTACAACCAAATAAATTATTTAAAAATTTTAACTGATGACGTTAATAAATTCCTTGATAAATTGTTCATCTGGAGAGCGATTTTCTTCCCCTGTAATTAAATTCTGCAACTATACAGCGAAGTGATATATTATATATAATTTAATGCTATGCTTCTGAGGTGCCGCTGGAGCTAAGTTTGCTAAGTCGAATAGAGAGATAGGTTGGCATGTTGGGATCTGTTTGAGAGGAAGATAACTGGCCAACTCTTGGTTCTTTTCTATGCGAGGTGTGGAATTAGAAGCGCTTTGTTGCAGTAGTCGGGCCCTTTGAGTCTAAATGTGAAGGTGTGTGTGTGTGTGTGTGTGCGCGCGCGCGCACATGAAGGGGCAAGTAAGTTTGAGTGTATATATACATATAAATGAACTAGAACGTTCCCACGATAAAAAAAATTACGAATGAAAACAGTTAAAACACAGTATAAAGTAAATATTTCTTCTTCGTGTAAAAGGCAAAAGTTTTTTTGTTAATTTTGTTTATTTACGGACGCTCTTTAACAACTCAGGTCATCAGCGTCCCATTCAATTCAGGGCGTGAAACGGCCTACAAATTTTGCTCAAAGGCCTCTTCTTTCAGGCTTGAGGTTCTTTTTCGTGTCGTAAATGTACGACACGGGACCCACGGCTTTACTTCCTTTACGAAGGAAGCCATACTTAGGATTTTTTGGCCCGAAAAAATCCATCGAATCTGGTAGGGGTTTGAATCCGCGACCTTGGGTTTGGAAGGCAAATATGGTTACCACTACACCACCAGGACCGACGAGGGGCAAAAGTAAACAGCTGTTTTGCCTTACACAAAGGAAAGCTGTTAGGCTCGAAATATTTGCTTTATATTGTGTTTTAATTGAGTTCAATGGTAATTCTTGTTTTAACGGTAGAATGTTCTAGTTTTTATAGGTATATATATATATATATATATATATATATATAGGTGTATATATATTCGTGTGTATGTGTGTTTGTCGCGCGCTCATTTAGGTGTTTGTTCTAGGTACAAGAAAACTAAAAAAATATAAGATCTTTTCTAAGCATTGTAATTTCATTTTGCTTACGGAAGCTATGGTCTTTGCTATCTTATTTGCTCTTGTTCAGAAAGCAAGTAAAATATTTTTCAAACACAACAATGCGAGTCTGCAGTGGATGGAGCCAAATAAATAAGGGAACAGTAAAATTAATTGACATTTGAACAAATCAATACAAATAACAATAGACATTTAAAAATACGATGCTGTGTAAACGTAGTCAAAAAGTACCACATCAAGCAATGTATCAGAATTCGTGAATATATCGCAAATGGCAATGAAAGGAAATATATGTACGTGCTATTGATATTGATCAATATCTAATAGGCAAAGACTTATATCTATAAAACTCACTTGGGAAAGAGTTGGAATTAATTTACATTTCCAATATTGGAGTTCATTCCTTAGCAAATTGAAACGGAGCAAAATATATTTAAGAATATTCTATTTTAAATAACACGTTTTGTGATGCTTTAATTTTTGTCTTATGGTTTGACTTTGGACTTTGAGTGCGGTACGAAATAAAACTACACACAGCCTCATAGAGCCAGCAAGATACGCTATCTGGAGGGAAATGCAATAAGTGCCCTACAATATATAAATCAGCAAGTATAAACGCAAGGGACTTTAGAAATATCCGTGTGAACAGAAATATATTTCTTTAATAATATTAATTAATTAATAAATAATAATAATAATAATAATAATAAAGCAAATGTAAGCAATAATAAGAACTTTAGTAAAAAATAACAAAACTGTTAGCTTTTTCTGCAAAGTTTGCACACGTTATATTTACGTTGTAAAAGGGCTGTGTTTGTTGACGTGCTAATTCGAGCGAACTCTAAAACGCCAATAATAATAATCGTTAAAATGCAATGTCCATTAAAGGCCATTCTTGCTCTTGGGTTAATGATGCCCAGCGCTGTATCTTGGGGGAGATGGACTTGCGTTGTATTTTATGTTATACGCTATTAGTATTTCATTTGTCTTAAATTGTGTCTGACTACCCTTGAGTGGAAAAATCTGATTACGGTAGGTTCTTAGGAGAATGAAGACAGAAATATCCGGAAGCTCACAACAGCTCAGAATTGCTGAAATTCTGCTGAGTGTATTAAAATAAATGGAGTTGTTATGAACGCTGTACTGTTTGCGGACGGACAAGCCAGTCATGATATGCGATTTAGAAAGCAAATCCAAATTGCTGATTAAACATTAAATAGAATAACTAAAGAACCCAATTACAAAATATCAAAATGCAAAACCAAAATAGTGATCTGTATACAGAAATAGTGTAAAGTATTAAATGTTTTTACAATTAAAAATCATTGAGTAAATAAACAACTTTAAATACTATATCTTATTAGAAAATAATAAATGTATGTGAAGAAATATAAAAAATAAACCCATCTGAAGTACTATAAATCAATAAATCAATAATATTTCCAGCACTACTTCATGGCGCGGAGATATAAATATTGACAATAGAAGACAAAAGACGATTAAAATCTTCTGGAAAGAGGTTCCTGCCTAGGACATAGAAGAAGAAAAACCAAACATTCATCAAAAAGAAAAAGTAACCCAAGTATTAGGCCTCATTCGCAATGAAAATTAAACATAAACTTGAACGTAAAAGCTAGATTATATGTATTGTAATGGAACCATTCACAATGAATCACGTAAACATAAAAATAAACGTACAATTAAACGTAAACTTAAGAGTTTGCAAGGTCCAAGGTTTTGCGTCTACGTCTAAGAAGTTTAAGATCTCAGACAATCAGAACACAGCTGCCCTTTTTGTAGAGCTCTATGGTAGTACTTACCTATTAACATAGCACTGAAATCAAATGCAACCCTGGCTGCTTGCTGCTGCAAGTCCCGAGCAATGGCGGAGAGAGCCGAAAGTAGTGGCCCATAGATAATATAGCTAGATAAGGCTTTCAAGGAACAGAATGCGCTATAAATTGAAATTTGCGATTTTTTTTTTTCTGCTGCAATCAAAGGAAATTTGCCACCATGACAGCAATTTACCTGCTCCTATGATGAAAAACCACTGGGTTTACCGGTTTCTAGAATTTACCCATGGTTAGCGTTAGGTTAGTGTGTATACATATATATGAATTAATTGCTATTTGCCACCATTACAATATATTACCCGCCAAACAATCCCCTGGCAATTTATATTTAAAAGATACGAAGGAAAACGCATGTTACATTATACAAAAAAAAAAAAAAAAAAAAAAAAAAAAAACCAATATTTACACTGTTACAAGCGGCCATGCACAGTACTTCGGCTCTCTCCGCTATTGCTCGGGGCTTGCAGCAGCTAGCAGCAAGAGTTGCACTTGATTTCCGTGCTCCGTGTAAGGGCAAGTTACGGTAGAGAGAGCTGAAGATCAGTGACTCTGTAGACAGAATGGACAAAAGATCAATTGCATTACAAGAAAGCTATCCTTGTTCATATTACTCCAAGCAAATCAGTTACTGCACTTTGCATATGCATAAACGCTACCGCCGTCTACTCCGAAGCAGTCAGCGGTTTGTTGATCTTCGCTTGTTCTTATTTTTGATCGGCTAACGCGTAATTTCTCGTCTTTCATTGTGAATGTCTGCATACAACTAAATTAAGTGTTACGTCTTATTTTATTACGTTTGCGTTTAATTTTCATTGTGAGTGGGGCCTAAGAGACTTCCGAAACAGTTTCAAAATATTCCTCGAGGAAGAAGCAATGTTTGTCTACCGAAACTCCGATGGTATCAGTCATTTTGTACAGGACGGAAAGCCTAATGGGCTGGCATCCTCATGCAGTGCTGCTATTTTAGCAATTTACAATATTTTCAATTCTTGCTAACCTTATGCATGTATTTTGATTTCTTTGGACTTTGGAATACTTGACTTTTGCGCACTATGTTTATTAATTGTTCAATTATCCAACGTCATAGTGCAAATCTGCACATTTATTAGGTAATGGATTTTTATTGTGGTAGATTTACAAGTACCCAAATGTAATGCAAGTATAACTGTCCCATGGACTTACGCGCATACATGTTAAACCTTCCTTTTAACAATCAGAATAACCAAGAATGCTAACATTAATACCTAAAGTTACCTATACAGGGTACTAAACACTAAAAGTAATAGAAACACGTTTAAAATAAATAAGTACTTTAAATGCTATGTCCTTTCTAATCATAGATTTTCTCTTGTACATTTTGTCTGCTTGGTAAATTTATATAACCCCTGCCAATTATTTTTATCCAATACAAAATTTAGACGTGCCGCCTTTCTCCCTCTCGATCTCACAAAGTTTTCGGAGAGAATCTGCGACCTCCAGCACTCTGTAGCTTCACATTGCGCAAAGAATATTGAACCAATTTTGCCTCGCATAGCATACATTCCTTCCCCTGCGTCATGTTATTTTCTGCGCTTTCCAGACTATTGCCGTTCAGCCTTCCCTCCCCTATGCCCCAATTGTAATTCTAATAAGATTTTGTTAGAATACTTATCTTCCACTTTCTACCTGTCAACGTCAATTAATCTCCTCCTAACTTTCTTCTATTTCTATCTCCTATAACAACAATCATTCCTATTCTTTCCAAACCTCTTCTTACGGTAGGTGCTCAGTTTTCACGTTTTTCAATTGTTCCTGATAGCAAAAGAATTTTAACTTTGTATTCAATCCGCTTATTAAGGCTAATCAGTGTTTCACAGTCATGATTAAAAAAATGTTGTGTCATAAAAACTTGCGAATTCTTATCTCATCTCACAATTTGCAGACTTCCTGTCAACTTTTAAAATTCTTTTTAGAAAATGAGTATGAATTTGTTGTATACTGTCTACTCGCTCCAAACCTCCATATTTCGCGCCGTAATTTATTGTTGCATTGTACACTTGATGTCAAGTGTAAACAGACATCGGAACAGAAGTTAAAAGCTCCCTCGGCTGTCTTTTGCTAAGTTTATGCTGCTTTTAATATTTTGAAATCTTCTGCCTAATGATATCAAGATCCTTCCTTGCTGAAAATGGACCAGTTTTTTAAAATAGTTGTTTTTGTTTTCTCTACATAAACTATGATACCCTAGTTAGTGCATTAGGCTATTAATGCATCTGTAACACTCCTAAAGAAGTTTAGCACAATACATCATCTGCATACAAGAGTGCTGGTATTTTCTGGTTTCCTGCAATTGGTGGAGCATTAACAATTCCACACAAATTCACTGAAATATCATCCAAGAATAAATTAAATGAAAGAGGTAAAGACTGCATCCTTGTTTAATTTCTCTATTAGAGCCTGCACTCTGGACTATATTTCCGATTCCCTCCGCACTCCACACAGAAATTTACTCTCTCATAAATTGCCATCAGAACTTTAAACATTTTATCTGACAGCCCTTTCTCTCATAGTTCCTGCCATAAAGCATTACGTGTCATGGAGTCAAATGCTTTCTGGAAATTAAGGAAAATACTATAGAAATGAATATACCTTTACTGCTACTGCTACTGCTACTACTACTACTACCGCTAACGCTACCGCTACTACTACAGATACAAATGCAAACATCATACATTTACTATTTACTATGAAAAGTTCCGTATATATACACACACAAACTTGCGTAGAGCCCCTTTTCCCTTAATTCGCCCTCCTCCTCCCCAACTCCCCGCTCTTCTCTATAGCAATTAGCCTTCTTTATGGGGTCTTAGCTACAAACATTCCAGCTTTTCCTATCTTATGAATCAACACTTGCAGGCAACCGTTCTAACTTTTATTGGGATTCAGAAAATGAGTGGAAAGTGCTCATTTCTTAAAAGCTCTCTTGCCTGCATTCTGCCAGAATATGCCTCCAGATATCGCTTTCTCCGCACAGTGGACAAAGTCTTTCTTCGAAAGAATTTATTATTTTATTTCCTTTCCCAAGCCCCTAATCTGAGCCATGCGAGACCATTTTTCTCTTCCCTTCCACATCATCTAAGCAATTCCTTTCCCCCACATCTGATATATCTGCGCCTGATACATATAAGCTATCTCCGAGTTATTGCACATAATGTTCTGTCCCCTTAACCAAGCATACTCCAGTCAAATTTGCTCTAAGCCTTTCCTTTTTTGGTATGGTCAACACCCGCCCTACCCTTCTCTCATTTATTCTTTCAGATACACTCCTCGAGGAAATGTTTGATCCCCTCCACCCCTCGACTTAATTGCTCTTATTTTTAAAATTTCTTTAAAGATACCAAACACTTTAAGAACCTTGCAATTCGCCCCTCCTTACCTGTAGCATTCGTTTCAGAAACCGCGTTTGTACCTGATCAAATTTCTCGGTGTTTTTGCATCCCCAAATTTCGGATCCGCACATCATAGTTGGCCTAAAAATTCCCCTATATACACCCCCATTGTTCCAAGCGGTGTTTCGGGGATTTTTACCAAAAATGTTAATGCTTTCAAATTTTTTAACATGCACTTGCGTTTTGTGATGTGCATATGGTTTGCCCAGCTCCCGTACATAGCAAAGCTCTTATGCAGAAGTAAATTACATTACTGGTATCTCTGAGAAGAGATGATTGATTGAATGCAGCATTGTACTTTCCTCTTTGCGTTTATCTCCTCCTCTCCCTCTTCCCTTTTTGGTGTCCACTGTCTACAGTAGTAGTGCTACGGAAGTTTATGTTGTTTTTTCGTTAGCACTGCCGCCATGACGTTTGTGCGGTGTCCTATCTCGCCACTTGAACCCCGCAAACTCAGCGATACCGGTCCCCCCCCCTTGTTTTCCTTCCATATCCTGCGATAAGCGTCTTTTATAGTGCTTGGTAGTTTTACAGTCGCGTCTCATAATTAACACTCGCAAAATTCAGTGGCATGCACAGCACTGTCTAAGCAGCAAGGCGCTAAAATATTCCCAAAGATCAAAACTCTTTAAAATACGCAGAAAGTGTTCATTCTCCTCTACAATTTGTGTTCTAAATGTAAACTTAGCTTATTTTACAATTAGAGAAGTTTAATGACTACATCAATCCAGTCATTTCGTGAAGTTAAAAGGTTCTTGTATTCAGGAATATATGAACGAAAGTTAATTTTTCTTCGGAAAGGGTAGTTAGTATTTTTGTACAGTTTTGCCTCTTCAATCCTTCCTTTCTGTAAGGGAACAACTGCAATTCGCTTTTTACGTCGCCTGTCTTCAAGCTTCTCCCATATTTTCATTTAGATCAAAGGCTGTAAATTTTCACAGATCGGCACATCTTTAGTGCAGATACATTTTGAATGTTCCACTTGCGTTAAGACTTGCATCCTTATAAGAAATTGTTGCATGTTTATAAATATGCAAATTCTGGATTTAAAGATTTTTTTGATTGATTTATTTATGGACGCTCTTTAACATCTCAGGTCATCAGCGTCCCATTCAACTCAGGGCGTGAAACGGCCGACAAATTTTGCTCAGAGACCTCTCTTTCAGGCTTGAGGTTCTTTTTCGTGCCGTAAATGTACGACACGGGACCCACGGCTTTACTTCCCTTCCGAAGGAAGCCATACTTACGATTTTTACGCCCGAAAAAATCCATTGGTCCTGGTCGGGTTCGAACCCGCGTTCTTGGGTGTACGAGGCAAGTATGGTAACCACTACACCACGGATTTAAAGATGATATAATCTCTAATGTATTATAGTTTACAGTGTGCATATCCTAGTTCAACAGAACTAACAAAGTTATTTAAAATCTTCTTACTGTAAATACAAAGTGAAATATAAACAAATACAGATTTTTTATGTCCTGCAATAGAAAATAATGTATACCTTTCAAAAACATTGTAATTTTAAAAAATACAGAGGGTGTCAAAAAATAATACACACTTCAAGCAAAGAAAAATATTTCGATACACTTCTGAGTACGTTGAACTACTGATTGAGCAACGTTTGCGAAAGTGTCCTCAGCGGTTGCTGTTTCAATTTCTTCCCGAAGTGCTGCCAGTGTAGCTGGTTTTCTACGGTATACAACATCATAGATAGAAGTCCAACGGAGTTAGATCCGGAGAACGCGGTGGAAACTCAATCGGACATCATCGTCCTATCCAGTGCCTTGGAAGATTGTCATCAAGGTACGCAAGTACATCTCGGTGGTAATGTGGTGGTGCACCATTGTGTTGTATACAGCGCCATGAGTCTCAAATTTGTCTCGAATTGTCTCGAATTTGTCACGCGCAATTTTTTCTCGCGTTCTGTTTTGTACACATGTCTCCATTGTCTTTGAACTTCCACAACATTCGGTTTTCCAATACAACTTCAAAATTCTTTCTGCTGTTCAAACGATAATCTTGGCACCATTTTGTTGTAGCAACGCTAGCATAACGTAATGTGAGTCATATCTGTTTACAGAACAGCATACGATAATCTTGATTTCATTTGTTCATTGTTGATTTACCTGTCACGTAGCAACGCTATCATAATGTACGTGCGTCACATCTGTTTACAGAACATCATACTACACATTACTGTTGTTTTTCGGTCCAACTTTGAAATATATTAAATAGATGTCTAATGTGAAAGTGTGTGTACATTTTTTATCACCTTTATATTCTAGAATGAGTTAATAACTAAACTGATTTTTACGTACAAAGAACGCCTTTTTTTTTTAGCGAAAAACGAATCGCTTTCAACATTTTATATATGCTGAAAAATACAGCAAAAATGTTAAAAACTTCAATAAGTGTACGTCGTATATATGCTTGAATTTACTTCAATATTAAAAAGTCTATCAAATAAATTAAATGATAAATTGGAAGTTTGGCAGATCAGTTTCTAAACAGAAAAACAAGTAAACTGTCATTTTTAACAGAATGCATAACTTTATTATTAAATTAATGGTATAAAAGATGCTTTGTCTTAAATAGCAGTAATAATGAACTTTTATTGTAACAGTTTTTAAGTACACACAAGCAAGTATAACAATCCTATGAGCCTTACGGCGACATGCTAATACCGTCCTTGTAACAATCAAAAGGGCCATACAAACAACTCGATATCGCACGTTTTATGTGAGTAATGGTATGTACATATGTACAAACATCTCGATATCACACGTTTTATGTGAGTAATGGTATGTACATATGTACAAACATCTCGATATCACACGTTTTATGTGAGTAATTGTATATACATATGTACAAACATCTCGATATCACACGTTTTATGTGAGTAATGGTATATACATATGTACAAACATCTCGATATCACACGTTTTATGTGAGTAATGGTATATACATATGTACAAACATCTCGATATCACACGTTTTATGTGAGTAATGGTATATACATATGTACAAACAACTCGATATCCCACGTTTTATGTGAGTAATGGTATGTACATATGTACAAACAACTCGATATTACACGTTTTATGTAAGTAATGGTATGTAGATATGTACATACATCTCGATATCGCACGTTTTATGTGAGTAATGGTATATACATATGTACAAACATCTCGATATCACACGTTTTATGTGAGTAATGGTATATACATATGTACAAACATCTCGATATCACACGTTTTATGTGAGTAATGGTATATAGATATGTACAAACATCTCGATATCGCACGTTTTATGTCAGTAATGGTATGTAGATATGTACAAACATCTCGATATCACACGTTTTATGTGAGTAATGGTATATACATATGTACAAACATCTCGATATCACACGTTTTATGTGAGTAATGGTATATAGATATGTACATACATCTCGATATCGCACGTTTTATGTCAGTAATGGTATGTAGATATGTACAAACATCTCGATATCGCACGTTTTATGTGAGTAATGGTATGTACATATGTACAAACATCTCGATATCGCACGTTTTATGTGAGTAATGGTATGTACATATGTACAAACATCTCGATATCACACGTTTTATGTGAGTAATTGTATATACATATGTACACACACCTCGATATCACACGTTTTATGTGAGTAATTGTATATACATACGTACACACACCTCGATATCACACGTTTTATGTGAGTAATTGCATATACATATGTACACACATCTCGATATCACACGTTTTATGTGAGTAATTGTATACACATATGTACACACACCTCGATATCACACGTTTTATGTGAGTAATTGTATATACATATGTACACACACCTCGATATCACACGTTTTATGTGAGTAATTGTATATACATAAGTACACACACCTCGATATCACACTTTTTATGTGAGTAATGGGATATACATATGCACAAACATCTCGATATCACACGTTTTATGTGAGTAATGGTATATACATATGTACAAACACCTCGATATTACACGTTTTATGTGAGTAATGGTATATACATATGTACAAACAACTCGATATCGCACATTTTATGTGAGTAATGGTATATACATATGTACAAACAACTCGATATCGCACGTTTTATGTGAGTAATGGTATATACATATGTACAAACAACTCGATATCGCACGTTTTATGTGAGTAATGTTATATACATATGTACAAACAACTCGATATCACACGTTTTATGTGAGTAATGGTATATACATATGTACAACACCTCGATATCACACGTTTTATGTGAGTAATGGTATATACATATGTACAAACAACTCGATATCACACGTTTTATGTGAGTAATGGTATGTAGATATGTACATACAACTCGATATCGCACGTTTTATGTGAGTAATGGTATGTACATATGTACAAACATCTCCATATCGCACGTTTTATGTGAGTAATGGTATGTACATATGTACAAACATCTCGATATCACACGTTTTATGTGAGTAATGGTATATACATATGTACAAACATCTCGATATCACACGTTTTATGTGAGTAATGGTATATACATATGTACAAACAACTCGATATCCCACGTTTTATGTGAGTAATGGTATGTACATATGTACAAACAACTCGATATTACACGTTTTATGTAAGTAATGGTATGTAGATATGTACATACATCTCGATATCGCACGTTTTATGTGAGTAATGGTATATACATATGTACAAACATCTCGATATCACACGTTTTATGTGAGTAATGGTATATACATATGTACAAACATCTCGATATCACACGTTTTATGTGAGTAATGGTATATAGATATGTACAAACATCTCGATAAAGCACGTTTTATGTCAGTAATGGTATGTAGATATGTACAAACATCTCGATATCGCACGTTTTATGTGAGTAATGGTATGTACATATGTACAAACATCTCGATATCGCACGTTTTATGTGAGTAATGGTATGTACATATGTACAAACATCTCGATATCACACGTTTTATGTGAGTAATTGTATATACATATGTACACACACCTCGATATCACACGTTTTATGTGAGTAATTGTATATACATACGTACACACACCTCGATATCACACGTTTTATGTGAGTAATTGTATATACATACGTACACACACCTCGATATCACACGTTTTATGTGAGTAATTGTATATACATATGTACACACATCTCGATATCACACGTTTTATGTGAGTAATTGTATACACATATGTACACACACCTCGATATCACACGTTTTATGTGAGTAATTGTATATAATTATGTACACACACCTCGATATCACACGTTTTATGTGAGTAATTGTATATACATATGTACACACACCTCGATATCACACGTTTTATGTGAGTAATTGTATGTACATAAGTACACACACCTCGATATCACACTTTTTATGTGAGTAATGGGATATACATATGCACAAACATCTCGATATCACACGTTTTATGTGAGTAATGGTATATACATATGTACAAACACCTCGATATTACACGTTTTATGTGAGTAATGGTATATACATATGTACAAACAACTCGATATCGCACATTTTATGTGAGTAATGGTATATACATATGTACAAACAACTCGATATCGCACGTTTTATGTGAGTAATTGTATATACATATGTACAAACAACTCGATATCGCACGTTTTATGTGAGTAATGGTATATACATATGTACAAACAACTCGATATCACACGTTTTATGTGAGTAATGGTATATACATATGTACAACACCTCGATATCACACGTTTTATGTGAGTAATGGTATATACATATGTACAAACAACTCGATATCACACGTTTTATGTGAGTAATGGTATGTAGATATGTACATACAACTCGATATCGCACGTTTTATGTGAGTAATGGTATGTACATATGTACAAACATCTCCATATCGCACGTTTTATGTGAGTAATGGCATGTACATATGTACAAACATCTCCATATCGCACGTTTTATGTGAGTAATTGTATATACATATGTACACACACCTCGATAACACACGTTTTATGTGAGTAATTGTATATACATATGTACACACACCTCGATATCACACGTTTTATGTGAGTAATGGTACATACATATGTACAAACACCTCGATATCACACGTTTTATGTGAGTAATGGTACATACATATATACAAACACCTCGATATCACACGTTTTATGTGAGTAATGGTACATACATATGTACAAACATCTCGATATCACACGTTTTATGTGAGTAATGGTATATACATATGTACAAACAACTCGATATCGCACGCTTTATGTGAGTAATTGTATATACATATGTACACACACCTCGATATCACACGTTTTATGTGAGTAATTGTATATACATATGTACACACACCTCGATATCACACGTTTTATGTGGGTAATGGTACATACATATGTACAAACAACTCGATATCGCACGTTTTATGTGAGTAATGGTATGTACATATGTACAAACATCTCCATATCGCACGTTTTATGTGAGTAATTGTATATACATATGTACACACATCTCGATATCACACGTTTTATGTGAGTAATTGTATATACATATGTACACACACCTCGATATCACACGTTTTATGTGAGTAATTGTATATACATATGTACACACACCTCGATATCACACGTTTTATGTGAGTAATTGTATATACATATGTACACACACCTCGATATCACACGTTTTATGTGAGTAATTGTATATACATACGTACACACACCTCGATATCACACGTTTTATGTGAGTAATTGTATATACATACGTACACACACCTCGATATCACACGTTTTATGTGAGTAATTGTATATACATATGTACACACACCTCGATATCACACGTTTTATGTGAGTAATTGTATATACATATGTACACACACCTCGATATCACACGTTTTATGTGAGTAATTGTATATACATAAGTACACACACCTCGATATCACACTTTTTATGTGAGTAATGGGATATACATATGCACAAACATCTCGATATCACACGTTTTATGTGAGTAATGGTATATACATATGTACAAACACCTCGATATTACACGTTTTATGTGAGTAATGGTATATACATATGTACAAACAACTCGATATCGCACATTTTATGTGAGTAATGGTATATACATATGTACAAACAACTCGATATCGCACGTTTTATGTGAGTAATGGTATATACATATGTACAAACAACTCGATATCGCACGTTTTATGTGAGTAATGGTATATACATATGTACAAACAACTCGATATCACACGTTTTATGTGAGTAATGGTATATACATATGTACAACACCTCGATATCACACGTTTTATGTGAGTAATGGTATATACATATGTACAAACAACTCGATATCACACGTTTTATGTGAGTAATGGTATGTAGATATGTACATACAACTCGATATCGCACGTTTTATGTGAGTAATGGTATGTACATATGTACAAACATCTCCATATCGCACGTTTTATGTGAGTAATGGTATGTACATATGTACAAACATCTCCATATCGCACGTTTTATGTGAGTAATTGTATATACATATGTACACACACCTCGATAACACACGTTTTATGTGAGTAATTGTATATACATATGTACACACACCTCGATATCACACGTTTTATGTGAGTAATGGTACATACATATGTACAAACACCTCGATATCACACGTTTTATGTGAGTAATGGTACATACATATATACAAACACCTCGATATCACACGTTTTATGTGAGTAATGGTACATACATATGTACAAACATCTCGATATCACACGTTTTATGTGAGTAATGGTATATACATATGTACAAACAACTCGATATCGCACGCTTTATGTGAGTAATTGTATATACATATGTACACACACCTCGATATCACACGTTTTATGTGAGTAATTGTATATACATATGTACACACACCTCGATATCACACGTTTTATGTGGGTAATGGTACATACATATGTACAAACAACTCGATATCGCACGTTTTATGTGAGTAATGGTATGTACATATGTACACACACCTCGATATCACACGTTTTATGTGAGTAATTGTATATACATATGTACACACACCTCGATATCACACGTTTTATGTGGGTAATGGTACATACATATGTACAAACAACTCGATATCGCACGTTTTATGTGAGTAATGGTATGTACATATGTACAAACATCTCGATATCGCACGTTTTATGTGAGTAATGGTATGTACATATGTACAAACATCTCCATATCGCACGTTTTATGTGAGTAATTGTATATACATATGTACACACACCTCGATATCACACGTTTTATGTGGGTAATGGTACATACATATGTACAAACAACTCGATATCGCACGTTTTATGTGAGTAATGGTATGTACATATGTACAAACATCTCCATATCGCACGTTTTATGTGAGTAATTGTATATACATATGTACACACACCTCGATATCACACGTTTTATGTGAGTAATTGTATATACATATGTACACACACCTCGATATCACCCGTTTTATGTGAGTAATTGTATATACATATGTACACACACCTCGATATCACACGTTTTATGTGAGTAATGGTATATACATATGTACACACATCTCGATATCACACGTTTTATGTGAGTAATTGTATATACATATGTACACACACCTCGATATCGCACGTTTTATGTGAGTAATTGTATATACATATGTACACACACCTCGATATCACACGTTTTATGTGAGTAATTGTATATACATATGTACACACACCTCGATATCACCCGTTTTATGTGAGTAATTGTATATACATATGTACACACACCTCGATATCACACGTTTTATGTGAGTAATGGTATATACATATGTACACACATCTCGATATCACACGTTTTATGTGAGTAATTGTATATACATATGTACACACACCTCGATATCGCACGTTTTATGTGAGTAATTGTAAATACATATGTACACACACCTCGATATCACACATTTGATGTGAGTAATGGTACATACATATGTACAAACATGAATGCAACCCTTTCTTCAGAGGGCCCACCCCCTCCTTTAAAATTAACCCCTCCTCCCCAACTCCCCTCTCTACTCTATAGCCATTAATATTCTTTGTCGGTTCTCCACTAGAATTATTCCCCATTTGTGTGTGTGCGTGTGTCTTATGTGCAAAAACTTCCCGTCAGATGTTTTAAACTTCTGTTGGAATTCAGAAGTTGCGTTGATAAATGCTCATTTCTTAAAAGCTTCGTTTCTTCTGCCAGAATATGCCTCCAGGTATCACTTTCTCCTCACAGTTGGAAAATTCCTTCCACGAGAGGAAACTGTTTCATTTCCTAATCTGAGCAATGAGAGAGCACTTTTTTCTGTTCTCCCAGATAATCCCCCACTGCCTACACCTGACCTATTTGAATCTCAAAAATTTTCTGCGCATTGAGTCTGGATATTTTGTCAATTTAATCGCAAACGTATGTTAATATTGCGGGTTATGTCCTCTGCCCTTGACCAAATATACCCTAGTCCGATTTTGTGTAAGTATTTTGGTAGCGAACCATTCTTTTATTTGCTTCCTTAGACAAACTGCTCGAAGAAGTGTTTGATCTCCCCATATTATTCTTTACCAGTACTTAATTGTTCTTATTTTTAAATGTATACTTTCGTTAAAGAGAGCACACACTTTAAGAACCCCGCAATTTGCTGAACCCCTGCCTATTTGTAGCCACTGTTTTATAATCTACGTTGTATCTGATTCAGTTCCTTGGTGTTTTCCCATCCCCAAAGGCCCTGTACGTCATAACTGACCTGGCAACCACGCTGAACGCCATTTCCATTGTTCTCAGTGATGTTTCCGGTATTTTTACCAAAATCTTTAATAGCTTTATAGCTATTAAACCATCACGCTCTTTTTATTCGTAATTAAAAATATTCTCTTTAAATTTTTTAACAGTTTTGCAACGACACTTTTAGACATATAAGGTTTAAAAACCGAAAATACTGCTATTTTCTATCAGATTTAGTTTCTGGATTTATGCATCGTTTTACATCGCAGTTATTTTTTAAAGTAATTAATAAATATTTAAACTTTATTCTCCCAATAAGCGTAATCTTTTTGAAAAATAATTTCACAAATTTTCTTAATTTGTTAAACGTTGTTTGATTTATTTACGGACGCTCTTCAACTTAAACGTTGTTAAAAGCATTGAAATATTATATTAGGAATACAAAGTAGCTTTACTCTCATGCATCATAATTATAGATCTGGTAAAAATGAGGCAAACACATAGTACACGACACAGGTAGATACTCTCTCTTAGGAAACAAAGTTTTCCAGTAGCCAGACAAATAGCTCTATCTCTCTCTCTCTCTCTCTCTCTCTCTCTCTCTCTCTCTCTCTTGAGAGAGATACAAAGCTCCATGTTCCCTTTACACGCTTAGCACTGATGCTTGCTATAGCGAATAACTCAGAATCAGAGAGAGAACTCCGCCCATCATGAATGCAATGCGCTTGTATTACGCTATTGCTATGAATGTAGCTCTAAGTCTAACGCCAGTCAAATAATAGATCTACAACTGATACTATCCCAGCTATTGTCATAAAGCGTGCAAAGTTACAATTATTTTTATACGCATATGAATTTCGTAATTACTAAAAGAATTTAAGACCCTCGTCATGGCGGCTGAAGCAAAAATCAGTACCTTTTACAATATGCTGTTCAATATCGTATTATTGGAAAACTTATTTTAGAATGGTTTATAGATTTACATTCCTTGTGGAATTAAAAGTACTCCACAACTTTTTACCACCCTCTCGCTATAACTGTGTTAATAGATTTTGATCTATGTAATTTGTACCATCTGTTTCTTGTCTAAATCTACACCGGTCTAACCGCGTTCTAAAAACATGCACATCAACAATATGCTTCTCACTGCTAAATTTCCTTAGCGCCTAAGCCACAACTAATTTAGAAAAAAATCCTTCATGCAGTAGCTGCGGAAACTAAGCAAATTCCTGACCGTTTGAATAATTGTTAATAAAAATTAATATAAAATCCAAATTAGGCCTTGATAATTATTGAAATTAAATAGGGTATTACCGTGTGATATTAAGAGCACAAAATTAGAATTCTTGCACTCTATAAGTATTACAAAAGAAAAACCACATTTTTTAGAATTAATTTTATTATAATTGAGATTAAACCACAAAAACAATGGTATGCTATCAATTATATGAAATCTATAACCTCACTGTACTGTGTGGGCATTTTTAAACATTTTAAAATGTAATGATGTTTATGAATACCCATTGATATCTTCACATTCACTAAAATAGAGAAATAACAGAAATTTTCGAGTTACATTGTGTTTTTAAGAAGGTGATATTCATATGTTTGAATAAAAAAAAGCATGTTACTATTTAAAAACAATTTCCATGTAATGTGCAAATATACAGAATCATCAAAGAACAATCGATAGTTTGAAATCGATAGAAATTTTATTTAAATGTTATTGTATTAAAAACTATAATTCAAACGTTTTCTGAAGGTTGTTACAGAGCGCTCTTACATACAAATATAGTTGTCAAACACATATTAGATAAATGTTCACATTTGCTATCTTCACGGTGATGCTTTTGTTAAATATAAAACATATGCAACGTTATAAATGCAGTTTATATGCTGAATTAATTTTTCATTTTGTTTAAAAATAATATACATCAAATTAAACGCAAAAGCACTTTTTAAATTTGGGTTTTCAAGTATACCTTTACTCCAAATGATCCAATTTTCCTAATATTCAGAAACTATTTTTCTTATTTACTTATTTTTTTTGTGACGAAATAAATATTGATGCCGATAGGACGATTTTTATATTTTGGATAACTCCCGCTGTTAATGGCACGATTTCCTTGATTGTCGGAAACTATTTTTGTATTTAAATGACATATAAGGAATTTCGTTGCGAAAAAACATATATTAATCCACTATAGCGATTTTTAAATTTGGGGGTGCAGGCAAAGCCCCTTCCTAATGCCCCGAATTCCTGATTTTCAGAAACGGTTTTTCTTATTATATTTAAATGGCAAATACGGAATTTCTTTGAGCAAAATCATATACTAATGACACTAGAGGGATTTTGAAATTTTCGGTTTCAGGTACCCCCCCCCCCTTCTAATAGTTCGACTTCGCTGATTTTCGAAAACTATTTTCCTATTTTATTTCAATGGCATATAACCGACTCAGTTTCCTTTAAAGCATTTAAAATTTCAGTCGCTAGAGCAATATTTAAATTTCGCTTTAACCACCAAAAGTTTTTCAGGTATACCTCCCATTTCGAGTGGCCCAATTGCCATGATTTTTGAAACTATATCCAAGTAGTTTCAAAAATTTATTTAATTTATTTTAAATATTTTTATTGTGATTTAATGAAATAAAGCAATTGTGGCCGCTACAGAGATTTTTTATTTTTATTTTTTTTTTTTTCGCTCTAGTTTTAACTTTCCACCACGCCACCCCCAATTATCCAATTTTTTGCTTAGCGAACTGGACGATTCGTTTGTTAATAAATGGTTATGTGTGTTGAAGAAAATCCAAAATTTCGTTCTCTAGAGCGTTAACAGATATATATGTTGAGAGAGAGAGAGAGAGAGAGAGAGAGACAAAAATTACACTTTTTTTTTTTTAATGTTCGGTGCCTAGTAGGTACGGCCGTTGCAGATGTGGATAGATTAGCAAAAATCTTTCCATTGATACAACCCAATAGCTTACATTCCTTTGAATTTTCTAAGACTAAAAATAAGTCTTTCAAGGGTATGGCTGCAATGGCTTCAGTCCGGAATTCGCTAAAAGCCTTTAGTTAACCAAGTGCTGCTCTCTCGAACTGTGCCCTGAACTAACTGGCACAGTTAACCCCCATTTTCTTGCCCTTTACACCCCAGCAGTACTATAAGAGTTAACGTTGAAGATTCTTTGCACATATCAACAATGTTACTGTGCACCTTTGTCAGTATAAAGATACGACCCGTCCGTTTGTGAAATCTGTGACTCCGCACAGCCGAAAGTCAACTTAATATTTCTCTTTGATTCGCTCCAAAATAATATTTGTAAATTTTTGAAAAACTTGTGCGCAAATTATTTAGTTTTATTTACCGTGGCACGATGACAGTACCTCTAAAGCCACTCTG
Source organism: Metallyticus violacea (assembly GCA_030762175.1). NCBI lineage: Eukaryota > Metazoa > Arthropoda > Insecta > Mantodea > Metallyticidae > Metallyticus > Metallyticus violacea. The sequence goes on along the minus strand of CM060840.1, from coordinate 107,603,958 downwards.
TTTAACAAGAAATTCCGGAAAGGGTTTTGACACTGGAAGATTTATGAGCTCATCATAAGATATTAATGCATAATACAATCAATACTCAATGCTCAACAGTACATTCTCCTGAGTCTCAAAGAGGTATAGCTCATCAATCATCAGTAACGAGTCATTAATGTTCTTAGAAATCTTCTTTAAACTAATATTTTATTTTTACCAGCACCTACCTAAACACTTATAACAATAATAATAATAATAATAATAATAATAATAATAATAATAATAATAATGTTTATATGTGGTAACCTATTGTAATCTGTTTTCATTTTTATACAGTGAGGCACATTTAAATCTTTTCTTCGCAAATCAACCACTTACAGGCACGATTCGCACCCACCCCTCCATCGCGCATTACGTTGCCACACACTCTAAGTCCTTGATTTTTAAATCTGGAAAACTTTGAAAATTAAGTGCATACATTAACTGTCACACTCAAGAAAGCATTCAAACAGAAGTTAAGTTCAATGGTGTAAAAGATCTGACGAATGCAAATAGAAGTTCTTTAAGAAAGTACGCCATACAAAATGGTGCACCTTCTGTAAGAAGGATGAATATTTAACTTATATACAGGGTGAATGACTCAAGTTATCCACTGCGAATATTTCTGAAATGAATGGTTCTATTTATGGGGCATTTTTACTGAAATGAAGTTCAGATTATTACATATCAATGTAGCATTAAAAATATTCCAGACGTTATTAGAAAGTGTCTTTCAAGCACAGGCTTACGGTTTTTTTTTCAAATGAAACTAGGTTATCGACTTCAAGAAAATAAATACACAGGGTGCCAAAAATGTATACACACGTCAAGCAAAAAAAAAATGTGTTAACATAACAAAACTGAATTCATATAAACAGAAAATGATGAGCACTAATCATCTTAGACTTTTACAGTTACAACAGTTGCTCAAAATGCCCACCATCGGTGCCGATACACTTCTGAGTACGAAGGCCTCATCCTCTTGCACCATGTTCCGAAACCACTCACAGTACTGCATTCTCCGATCAGGGTCATCTTCATTTAATGTGCTTAAAAGTCTTGGGATGAAAACTTTCAACTTTGCTGTTTTAATAATACGACGTACGCTGGTTCTGCTAATCCCAGTCTCACGTGTACATTGCTTTGTAGATTTCTGCGGTGAGTGCTCAAAACGTTCCAAAATCACAGCCAAGAACGCGGGGCTTGTTGCTATGCGAGGTCTCCCAGATCTGCCCTTGTAAACATCGCACACGGCACCATGAATCTCAAATTTGTCTCGAATGCGTGCAATTGTTACTCGGCGGTTCTGTTCTGTACACAAGTCTCAATTATCTTTGAACTTCAACAACATTCTCGGTTTTCCAATACATTTCAAAATTGCTTTCCGCTGTTAAAATGATTATCTTGGCTCCATTTTGTTGTAGCAATGCTATCATAATGTAATGTGAGTCACATCTGTTTACAGAACATCTTACTACACATTACTGTTGTTTTTCGGTCCAACTTTGAAATATATTAAATAGATGTCTACTGTGAAAGTGTGTATACATTTTTTAGCAAATGTATTCTTGGCCTTGAATATTGCAGAAAAACGTTTTAGAGAATTCCCGTGATCAATAACGCATTGTCCCAATTGTTAGACAAAGGTATTAGGTGTGGTTTGAGTTTTGTCACCAGTGTAGGGAAATTATCAACAAAATGTTGCAGTTTAACTTGGATATCTCTTGTGCAAAAGTACAAGAAAGCACCCTCTTCTTCCTACATTCTCCACACAGCAGGATCATGTATGCCTTTTCAGTATTAGTAAAAAATAGCATTTTCTCTATCATATCCAACGCGTTCTACCTCTATGATTTATTATAACAAATGGAAATGCACGCCTCACTTTACTCCATGTACAAAATGTAAATACAAATATATACATACGATCGCGGTAGGCAGGAATGTGCGGTGTGTTTCCAGTCTAGTACCTAAGTAGTGATGTGCGACAGACAACTTTCTAATGACTAACGCTCTGAGTTTTAGATCCGTTCAAGATAAACCGCAACATACTGTCGATAATTTCTGTAAAATATATACGATCGGGGGAATGAATTTTTTTTACCACATTATTATTGTAATTTTCTTAAAAGAGTTTGAAAGTACAGCCTATATAAGACGACCTTTCTTGTTCTGCATCATTAACATTTTAATATTCGTTTATTTTATTTTCTTAAAGACAATGGATATACTTCCATTTGAAAAAAAAATATAAAAATATTATTTAATTTCTAATAATTTCTAATATTTTTGGACTGTATGCATGTGCTAACATACTGTCGATAATTTCTGTAAAATATATACGATCGGGGGAATGAATTTTTTTTACCACATTATTATTGTAATTTTCTTAAAAGAGTTTGAAAGTACAGCCTATATAAGACGACCTTTCTTGTTCTGCATCATTAACATTTTAATATTCGTTTATTTTATTTTCTTAAAGACAATGGATATACTTCCATTTGAAAAAAAAATATAAAAATATTATTTAATTTCTAATAATTTCTAATATTTTTGGACTGTATGCATGTGCTAACATATTTCTGAATTTCATTTTGGTGAAGCGGCGCATTAATAGCACCTTTCGTTTCAGAAATATTCTCGGTAGTAGTTTTAGACGATTCAGTCTATGTTTTATTTGTAATATCCATGTTTTAAAGCGATAAAATAGTAGCGAAGTGAGTATGGAGGGACCAGGGGGTCACACCGATAAGCGGGCGACTTGCTAATGGAAGACTTGAAATGAGCCTCATTGCACTTAAAAAGTTCAATATAAAGATAAAGGCAAAGACCTCCTAACAAGTAGGGAGAGCTCGCTTTTTCCTAACGTGGTGAGTTATTCCACGCTAGTTGTTCGTATGCTGTTTAAGACACTCTTTGGTTACTCCATTTTTCACTGCACTAGTTGCTTCTCGAGAGATTTCCATTTTTCTCTTCCTCTTGCCACTCTTGACCAATCTGGACCTGCATGATCCTTGAAGAGGTCTGCCCATCTTCTTCTGGTCTGCCTTGTGTCCTTTTTCCTATCCGGGGGTCCCACATGGAGATCTTGTAGGTTCATCTATTGTCCTGCATTCTTGCGACGTGACCGTCCCATTGTCCTTTGCTTCTGGTGTGCGATGTCTGTTGTCTGAGATAACTGATTTATTAATACTAGAGATATTTTGTCCTTCAAAGTTATTCCCAGGATCTTGCGTTGCATTTTTCTTTGGCATATCTTTTGTTTTTCTGGCACCCATATAGTAATACAAGGTATACACAGGTTTCGAGCGTCTGGAATCTGGTTTTCTTAGTTAGTGTTTGTCTAACAATATAAACTTAATGCTTTCCAGGTTAATGAGATCTTTCTTTGTACTTCTTTTTCCATTTTATCTGGAAGGAAATCTGTTGTCCTAGGTATGTATATTCGCTCACATATGTGAGGACTGTTCCATCTATTTTTATCGGGGTTTCAGTTCCGTTTGAAATTAACTGCGTCTTCAGTTTGTTTAGTGACAGCCCTGTCTTTTTGCTATGTTAACATAATTGTTCCAGCATAGTTTATGGTGCTTTCAGTGTTCTGGCGAATAAGCCACATCGTCGGCAAATCTTAGATTTGTTAGTCGATTGCCGTTTATGTTGATTCCGAAATTATTATGCCAGTTCATTCATATATGCTGCCTCAAGTATGAAAACCATCATGACCCCAATAATAACATAAAATCTTTCACTTGTTGCACTTAGATAGCTATTATATTTTAAAATGCATACATTGGTTGTCGTTAATATATCTCAAATCTGCTGCCGTGTGTATTAACCCCCGTATCCGTGCAATAACAAATTCTTAAATCATCAAATTAAAACAGAGAAGCTGATAACTTTTAAGACTTCTTTGTGCTGGTTTTTGAAAGTTTCTAGGACGCTATGTAAATACAGTCCCCCTTCCTAATTAAACAATAATCTAGTCAGATAATTTATACGATTGAGGATCTTGAACTGTGACTGCAAGCAGATTTTATGTAATCATATTTGCAATGAAATGTGATGCTTTATGTTCAACTCTTTGGTGTTTTAAACGTTTTTTAATTGTGGTGATAACGTTTAAATAGAAACGAGTTGTGAAAGATATTTCTACTATACTTGGTTTTCTAAATAAACGTCTTTCCGATGTATTTCAACAAATATAGGAGTAATTAGCTAAAGATATTTGTCGTAAAAAGGTACATTTTAAAAGTCCAATAGCAAATTCTTTCAAATGTGAATTAGTAGCACGAATTTTCTAAATAGTTTGACAAATTTAATTAAAACTCAGAGAATTCGTTAGATATGTTTGAAATATATCTTGTAATTGTGTCCGTAGATGTTCATAATGAAGCCTTCTGCAGACAGCGTCATATAATAACAGTAAAAGCAAATGCATGCAGGATTATGTCAGCATTAGCCGTAATTTTATATAAAAAATAAACATGCGTTTTATTCAGTAAAGCATAACTTAAAAGCCGCTTAAATGCGGCTCAGTGAATAAGCCAATAATGTGGTTTACGTAACGTTATAGTAAAGCACATTCCTAAAATACCTGTAAGCCGAAAATCCACTCGTCCACTTCAATTCGTGCGATTGTTGTGCAAATATTCTGAACATATTAGAACATTTTGGAAAATTCATTCTTGCCCTTTATCTTCTTTTCTTTATTTATAAACAGAAAACCATCCCATCTTCTTCAGTGTGCAACTTAATCCTAATTTAATGACTGTGTTATTTTAAGATCGCGGTATTTTAAAAGTTATTTAATGTGTAAGGTAGGTGGTGTGAGAACACATATTATTTCACTAAAAATTATTGAACATATATTAGAAAAGTGTAAATTCAACATGTGAAATTCGTTACTCCTCCCAGCTGACTTTACCGCTGAGCGTGTAACCTCTAGTGTATTTGTTGACAATAAAAAGTAAGTAATTGTGGAAAGCGAGACAAGCGCAGAGCCAAAAACTTTGTGTAGTTAGCAGGTACACAAATTCATGTCGAAAGTGAAACAGTTCAGGTCTGAAAAGGCTGAAAACGGGAGGGAGGGGAGGGGGAACTAAACTGAATTAAAAAAAAAAGTCTGCATGGGTTTACTTATTCCGCTGATATGGAGAAAGGGGCTCATATATATGTATATATGAAGCTAATATTGAGTTTATTATTATTATTATTATTATTATTATTATTATTATTATTATTATTTTGACTACATTAAGCAACGGAGGCATGACGAATTTACATATTTATTTAAATAATATACTTTTTGTGTATTATGAAAGGCACATACGGTCAGGTGGAGGTGCGAAGTTTGAAAAGTTATTAGTAAGTATTTTAATTTGAATGAATAAACTCATTTATAAATTCATTCATTGTTTAAAAACATGTCGCCCGAATAATATTATGAAAATAAAATGTATATATTTAAGAGGTTAACATCGAACAGTAAACTATATGACAATTGTAATGTGGTAGAAATTATGTCTAACTTTTTTTTTGTCGGTTGTTTAACGCCCTAACAAGACAACAACCGTAATTAAATGTTTGCTTCAGCTTTTCTATCTTTTTGCAGCGATGGTACAGGTTTTACAGTATGACAGGATCTTAGTTGTTGAGCTCTTCACTTGTAAAGAAAGCTAAAACTAGTGATAACTGCATAAGCCAATGTAAATAAATTGTGCGTATGTTCAAGCGTTTTAGAAGATGTAGTAAAGGCAGGTAACACAATACCACCCCTTGTTTTCTCAGCTGCATCTTCTACTTCAGTCTCCATATCATATTTCAGTATCTTTGAGCTCCTCGCCGCTACCGTCATATTCTTCCATTATTTTGCGAAAACCAACAGCCATCAATGGAACTGTTCCCAAGATTTGCCAACTCAAAAAGCCACTATCACTATGTGCCTCGTTGCTTTTTGTAACCCCATTTTGTTTTCTTATTACTAGCATAACATCCTTGTCTTTTCTTACTTAATATGTTGGGATGTTCATTTCATATTGATTCAATATAACAAATAAATTGCATTTTATGTTTTGTTTCATAAAAATATGAAAATGTGCAGTTTGAACTTTTGAGTACCGTACCAAGTACTGAATATCAAGAAAAGTTGGTATCAACCCATTTGTAAAATTACATGATTTATGAAAGGAAAAAAATATCTATAGCAAATCTTGTAGCGTACAATAAATATTTCAATGAAAATATGAATTTCCTCTTCCTTTGACCCTCTTTTTAATACACACCTTTTTTAATCATAGTAACTTTGGTGCATCTTATTATTTTCTGGAAGTATCTAGAAGGTTTAAACTTGAGGATATTGTATAGTGCTGCATTAAAAAGGAAGAAGAAGAAAAAAAACAGTGTTTTAAACAGTTTCAGGACTATATGGTTATAAAGCATCTCATTCATGCTAAAATTTCGCAGCACTTAATCTCATTATCACATCCAAATGGGTAAAAGTTTAATTAATTGAAAATAAAGTAACATCTACAATGATTTTTTACTTACCATGTGGCGGTTATTTCTGATTGCACACACACACACACACACATATATATATATATATTAAAATACCGGATCTTGTTAAACAAACATGCAAATTGAGGGCTTACATTCAAGTTACAGTTAAATATATGCAGTGCGCTACACATAACAACTAAATAAACATGTAAAGGGGCATCGAGAAGTCGCTCCGCAGCCATGTATAGCCGATATTTCACTAGGGAAGCGAATTCGGTGGTAGCACTGAGTATATGGTTATTATGTACACTTACCACCAAGGCAATCACAACAACAGTAAATAATAATAATAATAATAATAATAATAATAATAATAATAACAATAACAATAATATTCTGAAATACTCCCTTGTTTCCTACACAGGAACGTGTATTGCAAACTCTTACACTTTACTTCTAAATTTGAAAATTACATTCATACATTATTATTTTTCAGATAATTCATATACCTTGGTTAAATTAGAAATTTGCTAAAATGATAAAAATAACAATTTTGGTAAATAATAAAATTACATCTCTCTTCACGTACTTCCTAATTGCTGGAAACCGGCTACGACTTCTACTACCACCACTAATTCTTTAACTCTTAATTGATAGACTACTATTCCCCGGTATAGGGTAGAAAATTTACTGGTGGCCAGTATATTTCTTACATACTTTTACTTTTACTCTAATATTGTCTATATTTGTATAAAAGTATATTATATATCTATAGATCTTCTGTATATCCCTTTATTTTCCATGTTATATGATGTCATCTTCCAATGTTATATTTATAAGATATAAATTTCACATTTATATCTTATATTAATCTAGCAGATACAAGTCCAAACCTCAGCAACGGTGGGCGGATAACCAGCAAAAATCGGTTTTGAAAGAAGGAATGTCAGAAATGAGTAGTGCCATCTATCTTATGTGCGATGCACATCACCCGAGTGTGAAGGAACTTTTCGATAACTCATTAGTAATAACAAGACGTCTTTCCCGATTTCATTAATAAATGGCCAATCCGGTATAAGAACATCAGATATTCCAACCAATCACAGCAGCCTATGGCCACATTTTAATATTTCCAGTTTATCACTTTTATTTTATCGCGCCTATGTGCAATTGCATTTATGAAAATTTATCAGAGCAGCGAACATCTTTATAGTTTCTTTGGATTAAACATTAGTATGCATTAAAAATAATTAATAAACATGACTCGCATTTGAAAACGTTTTGGGCAAACGTCAGATACACTAATTGTTTTTATAATTCCAGTTTCAAACTCAAAAATACTTAAGCACAGTAGATATAGTGTGTGAAACCAGTTTAATCAAGGTAATTTTGTTTTCAAAGTTGTGTTTTTCATAATTGCACATTTAATAAGTGTTGTATGTAATTATGATTTAGTTCCAAATCGTTTAGTTCAGAGCTTTATCTGTTCAAGGGCTATATGAAATTAAAATGCCGGACTGGACATTCATAATTGTAAGCGCATTGTAGGGATATATTGTTTCATTTTTATAATTGTAGCCAAAATAAATACAACTCGAGCTACATATTCTCTGAAGATAAATTCATTACCTTTCGTTATATTACTGCAGATATTGTAACCATAACTCTCAAAACCCAATCATAATTTCGCAGAAGTAGGCAATGTATCGTTTCATTAAACATTAAATGAAGATTACCATAAAACAATCGAAGTCATATTAAAATTATGAGAAGAAATAATTAAATGGGGTTGCATAAATAAAATATCTTGCTGACATACGATTTCAGTAAGAGTTGTTTTCTTATGCCCTTCAATTATTTGTTAATGTTGTTTCATATTTGTCCGTTTATTATTATCCAAGGAGATGCACATTTTGTGTCTGACTGGACTATAGGTGGACTGTGATATAATTCACCTAAACTCAAGAAGAGTTTAATTGAATTATTGTAGAAATTAAAATATTAATCTTCCTCTTCTTTATTGATAATGTCTAGTAACACATAAAATTAATTTTTTTTTCGGACGCTCTTTAACAACTCAAATCATCAGCCTCCCATTCAATTCAGGACGTGAAACGGCCGACAAACTTTGCTCAGAGGCATTTCTTTCAGGCTCGAGGTTCTTTTACATGCCGTAACTGTATGACCCACGGTTTTACTTCCCTTCTGAAGGAAGTTAGGTTTATTACGCCCGAAAAAAAGCCATCGATCTTGGCCGAGTTTGAACCGCGATTTTGGGTTTAAAAGACAACTATGAGTTAAAATACCTGCTCTTGAGGTTAATCGTAAGGAAAACTTCTTATCCTTGGCAGACGGTAAGATGGGTTATTTCAGTGCCCTGAACAATTGCAGATACCATATAAATAAAAGTTTGGCTTTCCACGTGATGCAACTGCTCTTTAATCCAACGCTCTTCTTATTTTATTATTATTATTATTATTATTATTATTATTATTATTATTATTATTATTATTATTTTAGTTTTTCATTTTTCCGTAAATTGGCTGCACTCTGTAAACTCACCACTTAATTGCCTAAATGCAAACTTGAATGCTTACGAAGAATAAAATGTGCACTGCTGTCTTTAGCTGCAACACAAATATTCAAGCGTGTCTTGTCGATGTTTAATTATGTAAATTAATACCTTTAAAGCACAGTATCAAACAATATCTTATCAATTAAATCCCGCGCCTTGGATCACAACTATTTGCTCTTGGAACGCGAATAGCCACAACTCCTTAATTCCATATGAAATGTGAAAAATCATATTTTACTCTGAACACTTTCAAGTCTACGACACAGGTTTTCTCTTTTACGTGCAGCTATTCCTGTTTACAAAATGGAATGGTCATAAACTTAATCGATTTGTTGTGCTAATCCGTAGGCTGTTAAACGTCGCGCTCCCCAAAACGTTATTTAGAACTCCGCCGTAAACTCTTTCAATTACGTCGCTGGCGGAATTAGAAGTTCCAATTGACTGCGGAACCGGTGACACATTATCCCGAATTGCGTCCTGGATTCGCTTACTAGTTAAACCCCAATCTTGGCAATTTATACCTCAGAACTCAATCGTTCCAATTCAGATTTGTGATCGGACAATTTCTGTGCCCTTCGCTAGCATTAAAGTAACTTTTTTGTACAGGAAAGTCTGTTCAGTTACTTTTTCCAGTGTTTCAGATATAAGTTACGTTGTAATAATAATTCTTTTTTATATTTTCGAGAATTTTGAGTTTTACGAACGAAAATGAGCGAAGCATTGCATCTCAAAAATGGCTTGGGTGATATGGGCCATCTCCCCACTCTCATTGCTCCAGTTCTCTTAGTCTTTTTCATAAGATTTGTGTGCTTGAGAATGCCTGACTCGGATACTTTAAAGCATGCAGAATTAACGTTTATGTGTCTAAACAGTCAAAGTGAAAAAGAAAACAAAAATTAACATATTCCTAGGGTGTATATTTTTAGCTGTTCTTGTGTCGAAACACAGAGCTGAGGAAAAAGCTTTTGAAAATGCAAAGTGGAAAACCAGGATGTTTAATAATGCATGGCGATCTGTCGATTATTTAGCAGAATTGCGAGTTAGTCCTGTGTAAGGCTTTCAGCGTTCAATGCATCAAAGCCCTAAACACCTCATCTGTTAGGGCTGCGATGTCCCTTCTATTCTTTTTAAGCACTTCGTAAAGTTTCAGTTTTTACCACCTTCACGCTCACTACAAATGTCTTTGTACTTGAAAGTACTTTCCAAGGATAAAAAGCCCTTAGGTAATGTACAGGCTGGTGGTTTCGTATTTACAATAATCTAATGCATATACCAAATGTAAGGCTTTAAGTATTTTAAAAAGCTTTTTCTGTCAAACATACCGTGCACCTGAGATAAAAACAAAGTTCTGTTGATACTAAACACTTTATTTACATAAATGTAACATTGCTTTATGCTGCACTTGGTTTATTTTTTTTTTTTTCTAATATACATAACTCTTTTTCATTCACCAATAGATCTCTGTTTAATTCAAAGTGTAACTATCTTACACAACATTTGACTTGTTTTATTCTATCTAACAATGCTCAAATTAAGTAAATTCAACATTGAATCACAACTATTCAGTACCACCAGTCAGGATTCAGAACTACTGTTACTCTCAACCTCTTGTACAGAACATCGTCTAGCTCTTTAGAAAGACAGCGTTTCTTGAATTAGCGGTGCTTTTTCTGGCAGCAAAACCAAAGCGTAACATTATAGGCTATTCGTCCATATGGTCGATGGACAACTGTTTATCATTTTTTCTCCTCTACGTCAATTTATAATATATACCGAGGGTACCAAATATATATACACACTTTCACAGTAGATATCTATTTAATATATTTCAATGTTGCACCGAAAAACAACAGTAATGTATAGTGTGATGTTCTGTAAACAGATGTGATTCACATTACGTTATGCTAGCGTTACTACAACATAATGGGGCCAAGATTATCGTTTGAACAGCGGAAAGCAATTTTGAAGTTGTATTGTAAAACCGAGAATGTTGTTGAAGTTCCGGGCACTGGATATGATAAAGAGGTCTGATTGAGTTTACACCGCGTTCTCCGGATCTAACTCCGTTGTACTTCTACCTATGAGGAACTCTTAAGGATGTTGTATACCGTAGAAAACCAGCTACACTGGCAGCACTTCGGGAAGAAATTGAAACGGCGTGTGCTGTAATCGCTAAGGACAATTTCGTAAGGTTACTCAATCAGTAGTTCAACGTACTCAGAAGTGTATGACGCCGATTGTGGGCACTTTGAGCAACTGCTGTAACTGTAAAAGTCTAAGATGATTAGTGCTCATCATTTTCTGTTTGATTGAATTCAGTTTTGTTATGTTAACACAGTTTTTTCTTTGCTTGAAGTGTGTACATGTTTTTGGCACCCTGTGTGTGTGGGGGGGGGGCCTATTCACGGCATGTCTCTGCGCATGGGTCTTAACTCCAGAGGTTAAAAGCGCATGTTTAGCAATGAAAACCACCTGTTTGAGTACCCCCATACTTAAATTATTATTTTTTGCAAATAAATATAATGCTCAAAGACAAAGGCAAAGACTTATTCGAATTTTAAAGCATTTATGCTGAAACACAAATAGAATATTTGTGTTCAAAATAAACAGGAAATGAATAATTATTTTAAAATGAAATAAAGGTATTTTATATTTCATTTTTATTTTTCACTCAAGAACATTTATTAATGGTGTCATAAATTTTGAAAATTAATGTGATTAATTTAAATTTTTGTGTTTTAGCATATATACCTTAAATTTCAAATATATGTTATCCATATTGTTGCAATGAATTTAATTTGCAAAATCTAACAAATAAAAAACAAGGATTAGTTCTCAGTGCTATCTTGCAGGACCTGCATTTCCTCTCTGCTTAGCAAGCTGGTGCTCCATTGAGGAGCAAAGTCAGTTCGGAACATCTTGCACTCTGAAAGTGTTCATTGTGCTCCGTACGTGACTGTACCGCGAGAAGGTGAGGATTGACCGTTACCCGTACAGCTGTGCACGACTCCTGCTGAGTTATATAGCCTCTAAAATGCGGCAGTGTTTGTTCTGCGATAAGTGCGGCGATCATATTATATGTTTTATACTGACTGCTGTAATTACTTGTTTCTATGTATATACAATGCGTTATTCATAATAGAAGAGAAAAGCTTTATATTTTCAGAAAAGATGGAACAAAGCATTTGAACAGAAGCTGTTTTGTGTGCAGAGATCGTTTTCTGTAGGCATACGGATACAAAATTCATAAATGAAACTTAGTTTGTCTTGATTTTCTATAAATTAAGAGTGAAACACTGAAAACTACAAGAAAAATTTGTAAGAAACAGTGATTGAACGATACGCTAGGGAAAATAAGTTTCCATATATGGCATATAAGAGGGTAGGTCCATAAGATACCGGCCTACCATTTTCTAGATGATAAACAGAAAAACTATATTCAATATAGTTACCCTTTATTGCAATAAACTTCTCACATCTTTGAATTAACATTTCAACCCCCCCCCCCTAAATTTCAGAAGGCTCGTCTGCAAATGGGCATAAAAAGCATCCATCACTTCCTCGACACACTTAAATTTCCTTCCTCGAAGGCCCTTCTTGAATTATGAGAAGAGAAAAAGGTCACTATGAGCTAGATCTGGGTTGTAGGGTGGATGGTGGATCTCCTTGATGTCACATTTCTTCACAGCTTCCTTTACAACAAGAGCTGTGTGAACAGGCGCGTTGTCGTGAAGAAGGCGCACACCACCACTCAGCTTTGCTCGCCTTTTCTCTTTGATGGAAGCACGTAGTCTGTGCAGTAGACCAGCATAGTACTCCCCACTTACTGTGGTATTCTTTTCCTTGAAGTCAATGAAGAGTATTCCTTCACAGTCCCAAAAGATTGTGGCCATGATCTTCTTGGTTGACTGAGTGACCTTGGCCTTTAGAGGCGGTGCTTCGCCAGATTTACGCCACTCCATTGATTGTTTTGGACAAGGGATCACAGTAGAGGACTATAGTTTCATCTCGTTATCAATGGTTTACAGAACTTCTCTCTCGTTGCCACGGCAGAGTTCCAAAATTGCCTGACAACAGATGACTCGTTACTGCTTTTGGACTGAGGAAAGAAGTCTAGGCACCCATCTCGCACTAACCTTATTCATGTTTAAATATTCATGAATAATTCGAAGGACTGTTGCTTTAGAAGGGCCCAACCCTGGTGCTATTTCTGTAACTTTGAGCAGTCGGTCTTCCATAATTTCTCCTTCCACAAGAGCGATGTTTTCAGGAGTGAGCACTTCCAAGGGTCGACCTGCACGCTCTTCGTCTTCAATGCTTTCTCGACCCATTCAAAAAAGGTTTGGCACATTCTTTTACTGTAGAATATGAGGGGGATGCTTCCCTATATACACCGTCCAATCGCTGTTTAATTTCATTAGGAGTAAGTTTTCTTTTTGTGAAGAACTTAATAACAGCTCGATACTCCATTTGAACATGTCACAATCTTCTACACAACTGAATACAGTGGAGGGGAAGTTACAGCTGCAATTATTTACTTAACAGATAAGGGTTTTGATAAGGCGATAATCCTTATCGGCGAGGCCGGAAACTTATAAACCTACCCTGGTATCATGTTCAACATAATTACAAGCAAGTCTTACACAGCTGAAAGTAGGAAACAAGCGGAATTTTGTATCCAGAAATAAAATACAGGTTTTATCATAAGATATTTCACAGCCAGGAAAATTAAAAACAATAAAATAAAACTTTGATACGTGTCTCACAAACACTGCTGGGCAAGACGGGTAATAACAACTTTATTGGGAGGAGGAGCATGAACCAAAAAATAAGGACATGAAATTACAGTAGAATGAGAATGACCAAAAAGAGCGAGAGGGGCAACTCTTGAAGTTCCATTAATTTCATCAAAAGGATGCAAGTGGTTTAAGTGAAAACGTAATCAAAATTATGGCTTAGCCATAACGGAGGAACACAATGGCGACGAATAATCTGCAACTGTCAAGGTACCAAAGTCCCTCGTAAAGTATAGTGGAACAAAGGAAATGAAGTAATTCGGTAAGCTCGTGTGTTCAAGGGAATGGGCGCAATTCTACAGTGTAAGGATTAACCTCTATGGAAAATAGGCAGTGATGCTAATGCGTCCATTATGAACATTTCGAGACAAAGATTTTGTGTATAAGTCTTCTGCACTTGTGTGTGTGTGTGACGTACTTCCTGAGTGTTCACAGAAGATTTTGTCTACGAGGTCAGTTAAGAGATTTGCAGAGATCAAAATCTCCCCATTGAACTGAACCCAAAGTTCAAGTAATCAACCTACACGTGCTGTCAAATTGTTTTTACAGTTATCACTTAGTAGAAAATTAAACAGGAGAACTCACAAAATGTCAAATAAAAACTAAATTCCTACATGTACAAATGGTTAGTTCAGTATGATTAGAGAACTTTGTTTTCTAATGCTGCTTTTATGACGATGTTAGTTATCAATCGATATATCACAAGGAATCTAATATTTAGTTTGAATCCAAACGATATAGTTTTTTGAAGGGGGGATTTTTTTTTTTTTTTTCTGTTGAGGCCAGTGGTGTAGCGTTGTTTCGGAAGTTATAGAATAAATCACCAAGCAATATACGATTATTATCATTATCCAGTTAGTATTATTAAAACCACATGCACAATGATTAATATAAAACTTAATCTTACCTTATAATTATTTGTACTTGAGCTAGATCCTTTCATTTTTCCTATAAACAAAGAATCGCGTCATCGTAAAAGGAGATTCTCGGCTGAATTTTATGCTGAAAGATTTCTCGACATCCTAACTGTCCTGAACCTAGGACTTTCTAAAATATTTTAGGTCAAAATATTATCCATAATTTTGCTTTAAGCACGAAAATGTCTCATTCGGAATCATGGATTCATGTTGAAAAAAGAATTTCATCTCAATGAGATTAAGAAATAGCAACTGTTAACTACCAGCAAATCTTATTTTTTTATGATGTTTAACGCCCGTTTTTACTACTGAGGCACCTCAGGCGGTGGACCTTGATGATACATGAAATGGAATGATAAATCGGGAAAGAATTTTTTTTAAAGGCAGAAAACGTTCCAGGCCTAAGTTTAGGGTACCTCCCCGGCATTTGCCATTTATGAGGATTGAGTAAACTTCGAAAAACCCTCAGTCTGGGAGGACGACCTGGGGGGATTCGAACCCCAGACCTGCCACCTCCGCGCCTTAACGACCTCGGCCACCCGTGGCGGTTAGCAAATCTTATGGAAATGTACACGTTTGTTTACTATCAAATCGCAATCTCTTTTATCTTTCATATTTTGAATGTTCTTCCAGTGTTATCAAAAGTGTTTTATCAAGTCCTGCAGATGCCATTTGAAATCATTGCACAATCCAATACCTTTCTGCTTAGTTTGGAAAATAATATAAAACATATGAATGTAGAAATATCAAGGTAAATATTTCTAACAAGAAATAAAATAAAAACCATTTCGAAGATCTAGGAGACCGCGGGCTTAATTAATGCTATCGGGGCATCAATCTCCTGAGTTTATAATTAAGGAATTAAGGAGATATTTAAGTGCATGTTTACACAGATGCACAGTTTGTACAAGACGGCTTTGACACTCCCATCTTATTACAGGCGAAATTTCCTCTCCAAATGAATATTTAATACTGTGTTTCGTTTGGTTGTGAGACAGTATTTATGACCTGCCATTCCCATATTTAATTAAAGTAATTATAGCAAGTAATTTTATGTAACTTCCTTATTATAGTCATAAAGGTAATGTCATTTTATTTCCTGTTGAATTATTGAGTGTAAAATGTTATTTTCTTGCAAGAATGCAGAAGGTTATCCCAGCCATAAAATCTGACCTGGGAATTTCTGTTGCCTAATGTAACAATATTTGTAAAGATTACCCAAGCAAACTGACGTTTTTGGAGAAATTTCTAAAGGGGAATCCTTGAATAAGATTTTTGTTTGTATTCTGTTAGAGAATTGTAAAGCAAGGTAGGCATAATAAAACATATGCCAACTACAGGGATGAAAATACAGGCCGATAACCGCTTCAAGGGAAGAAGCTCTAGCAGCCTGAGTTGATATCTACATGTAAAAAGTCACGTAGGCCATGTTTATTTAGTCTTGTAATTTTTCGGCCCGCAGTCAGTTTTGCAAGAGTATTCAGCGGAGCATTACCAGTGGAAGGGTTTTCTCAGTTCAGTTCGTGGAAAGTTGTAGTCAGTTTTGGAAGAGTATTCGGTGTGGAAGATGGGCACGGTCAGTTCAGTTCGGTTCAGAGGGAGAGTATTAAGTGGAAGAGCTTTATTAGTTGAGTTCGGTTGTGTCTCAGGATTAGTTGATTTCAGGATCAGTCTTTATCAAATTAAGTAACGTCAGAGTGATCGTCATAGTTAGTGCGAAAGTGGCACATATTCTCCAGAAAATAACGGCAGCACATTTTATGTGGAATAGTTTATGAACAATAAAATGTGTTTCATCTCCTATAACGAAAATATCATATTCCATATACTATTTCCCCTATGGCCACAGGACCATAAACGTATCCAGCAGCAGAGTCCTAACAGTCATGGTAAAACTGTAAGTCGGTGGAAACAAATCGTCGGAGAGGAAGAAATTTCATTACCCCTGAGAATCCATATAACCAAAGAAATTAATTTACTTTTTCCAAAAATTTTTCCTCCACTCCACATGTACATATTTAATTAACACACCCCGTCCTTACTTAAAACCACTGCAGTTGATTTTGAAAAGGGCGTTCTAATTAATGGAAAAGTAGAAAAAATACTTCTTTGATGAAGGAGACGGGCTATGAAAGAACCAAACTTAATTGCGTGCATAAAAATGTACAAATATAGCAGTTGGTATAGCTCACGAAATTTTGTTTGGAGACTCCTATGATACCTTGTCATTACAGCGGCATCATCATAAGTTTGTACAACACTTTGATTTGCGGCCAAACTCATTTATTATCTCTCGTTCTGCTAATTCTCTCATTAGCAGAACGATCGAAACTTAATTCAAAAATAGTAAAAATCATTCTTTAACACTTCCATCCTAAGAACATAACGAAACATGGAAAATATTTGAGACTTAATTGTTTTGTCTGAAGTTTAATGAAGAATTGTGACAATAACCTAGAAAATAAAATTTATTTTTAATTTCATTGGTCATAAGACCTTATATATAAAAAATCAAGTCGATTTGAATATCAGAAGACGAACCACGGAACATGAGAATTGATTTCAAATGGCACTGAAACTACAAAGCATTGTAAATACTAGTAATCAATTTTAGAACTGCGTTAATACGATTTCCAAGAAGTTTTCTATTTCTTCTTGTGCTTTTCTACAGCCTTCGTCGACGTTCAAACCAAACTCAGCTCTTTCATTTTTACCAAAAAGGGCGAGTTCTTTCAAACAGAAAATGCAAGGAAGTAAATTTTATGCCGTTTCAGTCTTCATAGCCAGAGAGGTGAAAAATATGCTTTTCTCTACGAAACAAAAATCAAGGCCAGCAAAATAGTCCGGTGGATCTCCCACTATCAACTGAAGTTTTCCATCGTAGCTTAGCGTATGAAACGTTAATTTTAAAAGTTTCTATATGGCACAGTATGAATGGATGAACGGTGTTTACCTGATGATACATGAAATGAAATGATATATTGGGAAAGGATTTATTTTTAAGGAAGCATACGTTCCAGGCCTAAGTTTAAGGTAGCTCCCCGGCATTTGCCAATTATGAGGACTGAGGAAAATCTGGAAAAAAACTTCAGTAGGGAGGACGGTCCTGGCGGGATTCGAACTCAGACCTCTCGCTCACGAATCAGCGCCTTAACGGTCTCGGCCACCCGTGACGGTATATGGCACCGTGACGAATGTTTGAAACAGTCATGAAAATAGTCTTTTTTTTTTTAATGCTACTAAATCGCTGTTTTAGCCACGTTTGTTAACACAAAATTGTTTCATCAGCTTGTGTTACTGACAAATGAAACTCGCTACTGAGTGAGAAAGTTTGTCTGGGACGTGTTCCATACAAAAGAGGATTACGACTGCCGAGGTCCTGCAGCATGCTACATACCCATTGATAGTTTTGAAGTAAAGAAAAACCTGGCCATTTTTTAATGCCAGTGTTGAAAGACATGCGAGGCTTTCAAGTTTCAAAGTCAATACCTTGTAAGTTGGCAGAGGTCTTGTCTACTGTTATACTGCCTATATGTGCAAGTTAATACTTATAAATAAATTAAATAAAATAATGTAAAAAATAATTTATTATCTTAAATTAATGGAAGGGAAAAAATATCTCCACCACATCCAATAACGCCACGTCCTTGGTAGAGCTGATGATATTTTTATTTGTTTATTTATGGAAGCTCTTTAACATCGCAGGTCATTAGCGTCCCATTCAAATCAGGGCGTGAAACGGCCGACAAATTTTGCTCAGAGTCCTCTTCTTTCAGGCTTGAGGTTCTTTATCGTGCCGTAAATGTACGTCACGGGACCCACGGCTTTACTTCCCTTCCGAAGGAAGTCATACTTAGGATTTTTACGCCCGAAAAACTCCATCGGTCCTGGCCGGGATCGAACCCGGATCTTGGATTTAGAAGTTAAGTATGGTTACCAGGACCGGCAGAGTATAGCCTGTGGTGTATCTGTAGTGAAAACGGGCGTTAAAGACCACCATTCATTCATTCATTCATTTCACTCAGGACCGACAGAGTGATGACAGGAAATTATAAGTTGGGAAAGTAATTTTTAATTTCTGGCCTAAATTTAAGGTACCTCCTCAACATTCGCCAATCATGAAGACTGAGTAAAACACAGGGAAAAAAAAGAAAAAGTAAACTGAATCTTGCAGGATGGTCCTGGAGGAAATCGAACCCCGAACTGCTGCTCAAGAGTCCGTGCCTTAACGTGTCAGCATGATAGGAGATGATGAGGAACTTTACATTCTAGAATATTTTAATAAAATTTCAATTCAATACTTTTGGATAGCTTAAAACTTTAAAGACGATTTCACAAGAAGAAATTGGTGCATATGTATTATCTAGACCGTAAAGTTTGCGAGTGATGTTGAACTCAAACAATAAAAGAACAAAGCTTCATGAATATAAACTGCGGTATGTTCTGCAGTCACAGTTACACATGTATCTATCTCATCGCTGAATTAATGCTGGAAAGCTTCCGCTTAGAAACTCCTGAACACTTTGCCATCAGTGCTGAAATTACGGAAAGTAATTATGCGATCCCTAAAATCCTTTCTTGTCAAAATGTTCGTTGCATCCACTCAGTGCCAGTGTGACCTCGGAATAATGTTCCAAAATGCAGATGATTGTGAATGATGTGTTCACCGTCCTAAAAGAAAGATTCATCTCTTGTGCAATTTTAACAGGTTGTGCTTCAATTATCCAGGATCAGGTGTTCCACATGATGAATATTCACAGAAACGACTATTGTGGACTTGGAACTGTTTCCACTAGAATTCATAGAGCTCGTTCATTATTCAAATGTCTTACTACAGGTGGGTGTCCCATCACCAAGCTATGCTTGAAGTCATCTGTAGTAGTAGTAGTAGTAATAGTAGTAGTAGTAGTAGTAGTAGTAGTAGTAGTAGTAATAATAATAGTAGTAGTAATAATAGTAGTAGTAATAGTAGTAATAGAGTAGTAATAATAGTAGTAGTAATAGTAGTAATAGTAGTAGTAGTAGTAGTAGTAACAGTAATAGTAGTAGTAGTAACAGTAGTAGTAATAGTAGTAGTAGTAACAGTAGTAGTAGTAACAGTAGTAGTAGTAGTAGTAACAGTAGTAGTAGTAGTAACAGTAGTAGTAGTAACAGTAGTAGTAGTAGTAGTAGTAGTAGTAGTAGTAGTAGTAATAGAAGTAGTAGTAGTAATAGTAGTAGTAATAGTAGTAGTAGTAACAGTAATAGTAGTAGTAATAGTAGTAATAGAGTAGTAATAATAGTAGTAGTAATAGTAGTAATAGTAGTAGTAGTAGTAGTAATAGTAGTAGTAGTAGTAGTAGTAACAGTAATAGTAGTAGTAGTAATAGTAGTAATAGTAGTAGTAGTAATAGTAGTAATAGTAGTAGTAGTAGTAGTAGTAGTAGTAGTAGTAGTAACAGTAATAGTAGTAGTAGTAACAGTAGTAGTAATAGTAGTAGTAGTAACAGTAGTAGTAGTAGTAACAGTAGTAGTAGTAACAGTAGTAGTAGTAGTAGTAGTAGTAATAGAAGTAGTAGTAATAGTAGTAGTAATAGTAGTAGTAATAGTAGTAGTAACAGTAGTAGTAGTAGTAACAGTAGTAGTAGTAACAGTAGTAGTAGTAGTAGTAGTAGTAGTAATAGAAGTAGTAGTAATAGTAGTAGTAATAGTAGTAGTAATAGAAGTAGTAGTAATAGTAGTAGTAACAGTAGTAGTAATAGTAGTAGTAGTAACAGTAGTAGTAGTAGTAACAGTAGTAGTAGTAACAGTAGTAGTAGTAGTAGTAGTAGTAATAGAAGTAGTAATAATACAAGTAGTAGTAATAGAAGTAGTAGGGATAGTATTTATTTCTCATGCATTAACATACGAATTTTTTAACAAAAAAAACACAAATAAAAACAATACTTTTAATTATAACAATTAGGAACAGTGCCTTCAACAATTCCAGAAGACACTATCTCCAATTAAAATTTATTCTCCAGTCCCCGGTTCATCAGCAGCTACCTACTGGAATATCCCGGGGACCGGGCTTCGATCCAACCAAAACAAAACACAACATTAATAAAATTTATACATTCAATATAATATTACATTATACATCCTACAAAACTAAACCTTCCTTGTTTTTTAATTAAACCCATTCAGTCAAATTTCTATCCTGAGAGTTATTTATTCCTTAGGACGTTATTCACACTGGTTAATGGTGTATAAGGATCCTGTTTCACTAATGCTAGATAACTAGTCCCTTTCACTATCTGACAATTCTGAAACTTCTCAAGCATCTTTCCTAAGTATTTTACACCCATGCCGTACCTTGCCTATGTATTTTCCTATTTCCTTAATGTTTTCATCTGATTTTAAATTTAAATTTCTTCCATCTCTTATTTAATCTGATAAGTTTTCCCACTTTCGTATTAGGAACTGTTCCCTCCAAAACTTGATTTGCTTACATTGTAGTATACAATGCTAAGTACTATCTGGTTTTTCACACATAGGACATTTCCCCTTAGTGTGTCCATTTTTTAATCAACTTAAATATTTTACTCCTGTTCTAAACCATGCCAACCAACCCTTCCCTTCCTACCTTATCACAAATTTCAACATACCTTTCTCTTCCCCACACATTTTTTAGTGTACTATATAATTTCAGAGATTTTTTGGTGTTAAACTTTGCCCATATTTCCTCAATTTTTAACGTTATCTCTTTCCCATCTTTCGCCCTCGTACCATACTAGAGACCCATGCCCGTTTCTTGTAAGAAAACCATCTGCAAATATCCGCGGGTTTTACACCTTCGTTCACAGGAAACTTCATTTCAACGCGCTGCTCCAAACATGCACTGACACTGTTGTCCATAATTTTGATTGTCATATACGAGTCTGATCACTGTACACGCTATCTGAACAGTGAGAGAAAAAAGAGAAACCTTAAGTGGCTACCAGGTGGCACATATGAGCGCCTGTATAAATACCTTGAGCAGCTAGTACGGCACGAGGTGATAAGAATTAACGAAGACGTAAGAAGATCAGAACGCATGCGTATACAAAGACAATCCCAAAACACAAATAAGTTAACAAAAATAGAAATTATACAAGACAACTTTAGTAATCAACAGCAAGAGATTAATAGAGGAGAAGATGATGATAAAGAAGAGGAAGATATTTAAACGTATAACAGACGGAAATACTTTTGGACTACAACCGGAAGAAGAGAATGGGGAAACGAAACATTATGCAAATAGCAAATAGCAATAGGAACTGGAACGGCTATAGGAGAAGGAGAAGAGAAACGGAAGAGACAAATAACAGAAAGGGGGTAGAAGAAAATGTACAGCGATGAAGAAGAACAAGAACAAGCAGAAGTGATGGGGTAGTAGAAATATATAAAAGTAGATTAAGACGAGCTGGTAGATAGTTAGGGTGAGGAAAGTGCTGGCTACCTCACAGTTTGGTTTCTGATGGAATATTTTAATGTTGGTAGACAGCTAGCTACCAGTTATCGTTATGTATACCGACTTCCAGTAGAATTATAATTTTGTTTAATTTAGTAGTTCTATTTAATTTAGTTTTTAATAGTGAAATGTTTAATTTTGTTTTACTTTAAGTTATATCTTTGATTTGTTTATATAATTATAGATTTAATCTTGATCTGTAGAAATATTCTGTATCGTGTGAAAAGAAATATTTAATAAATGATAAAAATTGATAATGCACGTTCCGGTATAGGCAACAAGGTGCCGGAGTATTGCAGAATTTATTTAGTTTATTTATTTATTTATTTATTGTATCATATGCGAGTAACTGGCTTGCGCCATGCGCTCCACCTATCAGCTTACGCGAGAAGTACCATCCCTACCTGTGTATGTAATTCTTAGCCGGTTGGGTTCCGCTTTCTTCGTAGAAGCCCGCTATAAGCAGTTTACACAACTTCCAACCTATTTACCCGACATGATTGCCAGCTCTGAACTTCTCATGTTATTCTGCGAAGACCATTCATGAAATTTCGTGTGCGCTTCCTTCTGTCTTTCTCCAGGCCAGTGGTCGAGGGTAATAAAAGTGATATATGATTTGACCTATGTTTATTTTATATATTGGTTTTCAATACTATAGATACCTCGAAACCATCGATGATATTCTTCAGGTATCGATATCGGACGAAGTCCCTGTATATGCGATGATAGTTTTTAATACTTCGTTAATACAGTAATTTTAATTACTGTTGTCATAAGTAGAACATTTTAAAATGTTCACAAAACCAGTTTCTCGTCTATAAGCTTCTAAATTACAGGTAGCAGGTACCAATAAGTCGAATGCGCTTCTAAGTTCAACCGCTGACTTGCTTATATTTTTGCATATGATCTGGTGACAATACATCTGAACTAAAAATATCTTTGAAAATTACGTACCTGAGCAATAAAACATGCTGAACTACAATTTAAATAATATATTTTCCATCCTGCTATGTCTTTAATTTCTAGAAACATTTTACGGATATGAAAAAACCTCGCTTCGCCTATAAAACAACCTCATAGCTGAATCTGGCCGATAGCAACCTCATTAGCACGAAAGCTATTTTGCATTACTACCTATTTATTTTCAAGTCTATTAGTTTGAAAACGACGTGTTTAGTGGTCTACATTTTCCGAATAATATGGGTGAAGTTTGGAACTATTTTCGATTTAATCCTATTAACTGATAACTGCGCCCTTGGCTATTTAATTATTTATTGCATTAAATTGCATTCACTCTAGAATCTCCTCAATAAAAACGTCAAGGCGTTAAATGCCTAATAATAAAAATTATACTCGATAAGAACATTTAAGATTAAGCTCTTTGATATATTAATACACTCAAAATAATAAAAGGAAAATATGGACTTTTTGATAAAAATATGAAAGCATCCAGATTAAAAATGTTGAAAGGGTATCGAGTATTGATAAAAGTTTATTTACACATCTACAAAGCAAAGCGCAAAATATTTGCAGTATGGATTTAATTTTTATGCCAGCTAACTAAGATTAATTAAGATTAATATTTATTTTTCATGCAATATGGTGCCTCAGGTGTTCATATTAAGCCATGTATATTAATACTTGTACTGGGTCGTCAGAAATATCGATTTCACCGAAACAATTCTGTTATTCTACGCTGTCCTTGTCGGTTTTTGTACCGTGTTCGGGAAGTTTATGAAATTTAGGGAAAAAATATAAACGTATGGTATTTAAATAGCTGGTGAAAAAATAAATTAATAAACAATTGTTTATTAATTTCCGTATTAGATGCACTTATTGAGCAAACATTGTATCACACACAGTTAATTTAAATTTCTTTTGACAGCAAATGAACCGTGGCCATAAAAATGACAAATAGCTATCAATAATTATGTGAACCTATGAATGATATTACAAAATTCTGAGTAACCAGAACATTCATTTAAGCTATGTAAACATAATTAAAATTAGTTTATGATATTTGAAATACAACTACAAGTACAAATGAGTACATTCATGTACAATGAGGTTATTTGAGTAACAGGCCGGCACACGGGACTGAGTACTGTGAGGAGCTAGCTGTCCAAATCGTAAATGCATGTGCAGGTAGCAACATGTAATTAGCTTGAAAATTTATTTTTCACAGTCTATAAAGTGTGTGCCGATTGCTTTTCGTTAGTATATACTAGTACAATCTTGAAGTTCCCAGAATCACCGTATAATTTTCCGGAATAGGTAACTCAAGTAACGCCATAAGGGTTTAGTAAAATCTCAAGCTGATCTAACAAACGACACTAAGACCGTGCTAAAGATTGTTTGTGCATATGTTTTCTTTGGAAGAGATTCCCTTTGTTTCATTAATAGTCATTTTGCAAATACTTTACTCATGAAAACTAACACTAAATTCACCAGATCGAAATCACCAATATACTTAATATATGTTCACAAGTAGGTGAGAAAATAAGCATACATAATTAAATGTGTATCGATTGTATATTATTTTGTAATTTATTTAATAATGGAGATATTAGATGAAATTAAAGGAATGAAATGTACATACCATCTAATTTAGTTAATTCCTAAAACAAGTGCATGAAGCAACAAACATACCATGCGTGCTATGAAGGTATAATTGAAAAAATATATGGCCGATTCGAGTCATGCATTGAAACATAAGTGAAAAGGATTCTTACAGAGAAGTGCTAAGGCGATTCACAGGAAAAAGCACTGGCAATCGTGTTACAAGTACAGAAATTGTTCGCCAACTCTCAAAATAAAATCTCTCAATGATAAGAAACTTCTTCTTATGGAAGGAAGATTAGATGAAATATAGGAATTTGCTATGCAGATGCCAGCAACGTATTGCCACCGAGTGGCATCATTTTCTACTTCTCTTATAACACAGTTTAGTGGTTTTTAATATAAGTTTTAAATACCGGATCATTTTATAATTTTAGTAAAAATATAAATACCAAAATAAAAGCATAAATTTTAATCTTAAAATGTAATTCAGAGCTTGCACGGAGATACAGAAGCAACAATTTGATGATTGTGTAAAACATAAACACCCTTTTTCTTCACTTATTTGTTTATACATAGTACACGTGTTGCAGACCATCGTCCAATGTTTACTTTCGACTCAACCACACAAATTATTATAAAAATACAAACTTTTGTAGCGCGGCCACTCGTTTTCTTTTTACCGGTTGCAAAGTCTGCACTTTCCCACTAAGCACTGCACAGGTGGCCAGTACTCAACCTTACTCTAGAAGTTTGAGGTTGCAGTCATTGTGCTATTTGACTATTTGGCGGATAATATTAAATTGTATATGGTGCTCTATATGGAGAATGCCAAGGTAATCTTTTTGCCTGGTCCCTTAAGTACGTAGATACATGATGTCCTCTCTTGTGAGCACCCAGCTGCGTCCATTCATCCGCTCAACTGTAGGTTAAAATCTTCTCTCTGTTGTTACTCAGTTTAGTATCCAGCTTTCCCTAAGTACTTTATTCTGTCCCCATCACCCTAATGGAGATGAAGCGACAAACCTTTATCCCATAGAGACATCAGCAACAAGCGGAGAGATACAGGGGTAGGTCCATAAGTTTCCGGTCTAACCATTTTCTAAGTATGATAAAGACAAAAAATGTATTTCACTTTTCAATATAGTTACCCTTTATTGCAATATATTTCTCACATCTTTGAATTAACATTTCAATCCCCTCCCCCCAAAAATAGTCAGAAGTCTTGCTTGCAAAATGGGCTTAAACAGCATCCATCATTTCTTCATCGCATTAAATTTCCTTCCTCGAAGGTCCTTCTTGAGTTTTGAGAAGAGAAAATAGTCGCTTAGAGATAGATATGGACTGAGGGTGGATGTTCGATCTCCTTGAAGCCTCATTTCTTCACAACTTCCTTTGCAACAAGAGCTGTGTGCACAGGCGCGTTGTCGTGAAGAAGGCGCACACCACCACTCAGCTTTCCTCGCCTTTTCTGTTTGATGAAAGCACGTAGTCTGTGCAGTAGGCCAGCATAGTACTCCCCATTTACTGTGATGTTCCTCTGCTTGAAGTCAATGAAGAGTATTCCTTCACAGCCCCAAAAGATTGTGGCCATGATCTTCTTGGTTGACAGATTGACCTTGGCCTTTAGAGGCGGTGCTTCGCCACGTTTACGCCACTCCCTTGATTCTCTTTTGGACAAGAGAACATAGTAAAGGACCACAGTTTCATCTCCTGTAACGATGGTTTGCAGAACTTCTCTCTCGTTGCCTCGGTAGAACTCTAAAAATGCCTGACAACAGATGACGCGTTGATACTTTTGGACTAAGGAAAGAAGCCTAGGCACCCATCTTGCAGTAACCTTATTCATGTTTAAATGTTCATGAATAATTCAGAGGACTGTTGCTTTTGAAAGGCCCAACCTTGCTGCTATTTCTATAACTGTGAGCCGCCGGTCTTCCATAATTTCTTCTTCCATAAGAGCGATGTTTTCAGGAGCAAACACCTCCCCTTCGTGTTCAATGCTTTCTCGGCCCATTCGAAAAAGTTTGGTCCATTCTTTTACGGTAAAATATGAGGGGGTTGCTTCTACATATACATCGTTCAAACGCTGTTTAATGTCATTTGGAGTAATTCCTTCTTTTGTGAAGAGCTTAGTAACAGCTCGACATTCCATTTTGAGCATATCACAATCTTCTTCTACACATAGCCTTCTTTATGCAACTATATCTGAACAACTGAACACAGAGGAGCCGAATATACAGTCTCAATTATTTACTTAACAGATGGTAAGACACTAGATAAGGGTTTTGTAAAGGCGATAATCCTTATCGACGAGGCCGGAAACTTGTGGACCTACCCTCGCATCTATGTTTGGCTTATCTAAGAACATGTATATCCTATTCTGTAAAATTTTCAGTGTCAATTAAGAATTTTTGTAGTCTCTCTGAGGAATTCGTTTGTCAGCTGGACTTGAGGTAGAAAGACAAATAAAACATTCCGACATTAACATAACGGATTGTTGCCTGAAAGGAATAGCAGCGCAACCTTTTTCTTGACAATACTTTATGCGATATTCGAATAAAAAAGTAGATTTGTGTTGAATTCATTTTCTATGGCTTAAATGTCAAGCAGAAAGATAGAGCCATGAACACATTTTTATGTTTAATATGCCCCTGTATGCGACTCTTGCGACGTATCGATCTGATGGCTGTCATATTTCTCGAGCAAGGGATGTTGATACATAGTTGAGTGGCAAAACGACGGTGCACATTCCACCGAGAGCCAAAGGGAACTCTGTGTAAGATACACCTACACACGATGTCAAATACCGCGGAATCCTGCTTTACTGCGGATCACACCAAGGAGCCAGTTTTAGAATCGATACCATGCACTAGTGCGGTAAGATAAAAGCTCACTTTATGCAAACAAAACGTTCTTTGAGTTTTATGAGGGTAAACATGCACGTTTTCACATACCTTCCTTGCTGTACTATCTGAAATCGTTATAGTAAAAATGCATTGCTATTCCTTAAAAAAAAGTCGGATTTTCAAACGTTTTGAAGTAGCAAAGGAGTAGATGAGAAAGTAGACATAACGATATCAAAATTTGATGGAGTATTTTCCATGAAGTCACTAAATTAACCAACCATTTATTTGTTAACAAACCATAAAGTTTTGTGTAAAAACAAAAGAAAGGAATTGTATTTATGGTCACGTAAGTTCCACAAATTGTAAAACAATAAAAAACTATAAGTTAAAGGAGCTCATTAAGCATAACCAGCCACCAGAATTAAATGATAATGGGGCAGCCACGTCACAAGGATGCAGGACAATAGATGGGCCTATAAGATCCCCACATGGGATCACCGGGAGGAAAAAGGACACAAGGCAGACCCAGAAGAAGAGGGAAAAGGAACAAGTAGGTTCACAGTGGTAAAGGGTGCAAGAGGAGGCGAAAAATGGAAATCTCTCAAGAAGCAACTTATGACAGATCCGACACCCACGCATGCCCAAGAGTAAATGTTTTTAGATAATGTAAATAGTAATAATTATAAACTATATTGCTTATAGTAGCAAACGGGAACATTTTATGTATTTCTAAAGTGTATTCATAGCTACCCGGACCTTTGACTCTATGACAATAGGGAAAAGTTGCCTTTGGTCATTCTTTGTGCTTCTGCTGGTAATGGGTAGAGCAATGGGTCTCTCTACTATAACAAAGCTAAGTGCATGCAGGTCAAAATTCGTTGAAGGAAGAAGGGGGAGTAGATACCTGCGATGAAATCGTTACAGCGTGGGATGAGGAACTCTCCAATAAATTCAAAATAAGCGCGTTTGGGAACCCAAGAACTCGCCAATAATATTTAAATATTTCAAAGTCTCAAGGAAGTCGTGGGCGCCACACTGGTGAGTTTTGTAACGACGTGGCGACGTTTTGGATGTCATATATAAGGAGAAACAAATCTAGCAAAGCGCATTTTTACCGGATCAGTTTTTTTTTTTTTTTTTTTTTTTTTTTTTATATTCAACCAGATGGCAGGGGCAGTTCAGATTAGGAAGTTAAGACAGATCGCTTTATCAGGGGCAGTAGACGAGAGGCATACAGATGCAGAATATTTAGCACGCGTTATCAAGGTCATAGAGATAACGAACCATGTGGCCGATAACTAGTGTAGTGTATTACGTTTAAAATGAAGCAAGATTGTGTGATTTAAAACACCCCTCTCCAACTCCCTCCTCCCATGACGAATAAAAACTCGAAAGTAGACTTCGGGCCCCTGAACGACCCAGGGTATGAAGTGAGACCCTCGGTCCAACGAGGAAATATAAACTCTCTCTGTCATTGCCGAAAGACGGTAGAGGAAGTTTCACTGACGAGCTACACTCCAGACGGCCTCAAAATGAGACAATGATGAAACATGTCAACATCCTTATTTGCGAATAACAACCAAATAACTTGCTGATCAACTTGATATCTCTGACGGTAGTGTCAAAACAATTATCTACCAGATAGCATCTTTAAGAAATGCTTCATGGATCCCTCAAGACTAGCGGTCGATCATAAGGAACAGAGAACCACCATCTGATCATAATTGCTTGCTTATTACAATGTTGAGCTGAGAATTTCCTGTCCGCTTTATAACCGGAGACTAAACAAGCCAATCCATGCACCGGCATCACGAAACTTCTGAAAAAATGAGTTCAAGACAATCTCAGCCGATAAGTGATCAGTGATGCTTTCCCCCGCGGCACGGGGTTTCTCAAATAACCTCACTGTAGATAGGCTGCTGTTCGAAATCATGCATGTCCTGGAAAAACAGTGGCTATCATTAGATTTGTCTGCGATGTTAATGCAGTATGGAAATCGATGTCCGTCAATTCCAGTTAAACTTGCTTTCTACACGCAAGAAGCCTACGACATAATCTAAGCAGGTGTTCAGTGGCCTAGAGAGGTTGGAATCCCTATGAATTCCTAATAATAATGTCGTTGTTCATGACTGTCAAGCAGAGATATATTAAGTAATTTCTTTTCTTTTCTTTCTTTTTTTTTTTCCAGTACTTTCTGCCGATAAAGAGCTTTACATTAACATGTAAATAAAAGCTAACATTCTGGAGTGTGCAATATGCAGCAGTGGCAGAAACATCAAAAATGTTCCACCTCACAAATATATGTAAAATCGTAAAAGTTATGGAAAGAAGAGAATTTGCGTTTTAGTGTGAAACAAAGTTTTTCCCAACCAAGCGAAGAGAGTTATGTGGATCTGCAAGCATTTTAAAGACGAAATGTTCGACTAGTGCTTTAGATTGAAGAAAAACAAACGTGGGATGCATTTCCTCAGAAATGTCAGGGCAGAAACTACAAGAGAGAGTTTAGCATGTTATCCTTCTGTCACAAGCCTGGGGCATTATTAAAAAATCTACTTTCTTCATTTTCATGTGATTACTAACCAGATAACTGAGAGGTTTATTTTTAATAGTGTTTAACGCCTGTTTTAATTACTGAGACATCACAGGCGGCAGACACTGATATTACATCAGATGAAATGATAAACTGGGAATTTTTTTAAGGAAGGAAGCGCTCCAGGCCTATGTTTTGGGTACTTCCTCGGTATGTGCCATTTATAAGAACTGAAGAAAATTGGCGGGGAAAGTTAAGGGTCCTAGTGGGAATCGAATCCCAGATCTTCCGCTCACGAGCCCGCATCCTAACGACCTCGGATACCCTTGGCCGTAACTGAGACGAAATAAATAATGCGCGGTAGTCGTTTTTATGAGTTCAGTGCAGTAATGGGAAAAGTTTACAGTGGAATTATTGTACCTGGGCAGCATACAAGCGACTAGTAATACAGCTCGTGGCGGTACATGCTTTATAATAGCAATAATGATGATGATTATGATAGTAATGGCAGAGTTAAGGCCAAATAGCCTTTACAATTAACCAGGATGAAATAACGATACAAACTAGTGGGTACATACTATAAAGGCTATAAGACGATGGATGCAAAAATAAATTGATAAGAGAGATAATAAAGACAATACCTAAGCAAATTTAAATGGTAAAAATACAATGAATTAAATGCAACTATTAATGTTATGTAAAATATTCTCAGTACAAATGGTAAGGCCAGAAAAAATATAAAACACATCAAAATATATTATACAGAGGTTACCAAAAATTGTATACACACTTCAAGCAGAGAAAAAAAAACTGTGTTAAAATAACAAAACTGAATTCACACAATCAGAAAATGATGAGCACTAATCATCTTCGACTTTTACAGTTACAACAGTTGCTCAAAATGCCCACCATCGGCTTTGATACACTTCTGAGTACGTTGAACTACTGATTGAGCAACGTTTGCGAAAGTGTCCTCAGCGATAGCAGCACTTTCTGTTTCAATTTCTTGCCGAAGTGCTGTCAGTGTAGCTGGTTTTCTACGGTATACAGCATCCGTAAGAGTTCCCCACAGGTAAAAGTCCAACGGAGTTAGATCCGGAGAACGCGGTGGAAACTCAATCGGACCTCTTCGTCTTGTCCAGTGCCTTGGAAGATTGTCATCAAGTACGTACGTACATCTCGGTGGTAATGGGGTGATCTGCCCTAGTAAACATCGCATACTGTACCGTGAGTCTCAAATTTGTCTCGAATGAGTGCAATTGTTACTCGCGTTGGCGGTTCTGTTCTGTACACACGTCTCCATTGCCTTTGAACTTCAACAACATTCTCAGTTTTCCTATACCCCTTCAAAATTGTTTTTCGCTGTTCAAACGATAATCTTGGTTCTATTTTGTTGTAGAAACACTAGCATAACGTAATGTGAGTCACATCTGTTTACAGAACATCATACTACACATTACTGTTGTTTTTCGGTACAACTTTGAAATATATTAAATAGATATCTACTGTGAAAGTGTGTATACATTTTGGCACCCTCGGTATATTATAATAATATATTAATGTAATACAATATACATTAAAGTAATACTGAAGTGACAGACACTGGCAAAGTTAACACTCTTCAGCATTCTTAAGCATGAAAATGTATTATTAATTAACATGAACAAAATTAAAATGATTTTTAATAGCGTTTAACGCCCGTTTTACTGTTCAGGCATCACAGGAGATAGACACTAACACATGAGATGAAATTATATAGTGGGGGGGGAAAAAATTAAGCGAAAAAAGCGTTCCAGGCCTAAGTTTGGGGTGCCTCCCGGCATTTGCTGTTTATGAGGGCTGATGAAAACCTTTAAAAAGTTTCAGTCAGGGAGGATATCTTGGTGGGAATCAAAAATTCAGATCTCCCGCTAAAAAAAATTAAAATGTGAAGAAGCCTAGTTCTTGTAACTAAATAAATGTCTGAAAAATATAGATTTAAAGATGGTTAGATTTCTGATATTTTGTGACAATGAAAGGCTGGGTGCATATTTCTCAAATAAATATTTAGTAAACGAATGCCCACTTCTCAGACTTCGTAAGATACAGCAGTTGTATTAACCTCGAACAAACAAATAAATAAACAAACAAAATTAGAAACAAGAAAATCCGCAACAATATGCACGTGTTTATCTCCTAATGTAAGCTTCGGGCTTTTTGGAAATTTATAAAATCAGAATAAAAGTTAATCACACATTTAGAATTAAAAAATAAAACGTTTAAATAATTTAAGTAAAGCTTGTATTTCTGAAGTTGATATGTTAACTTCTGGCTATCTATTCTGCATTTTGATGAGCTTCACGAAACTCTGGTCTCTGCTAATTGCAGTTCACAATCGTTTTTAATACTTTTGCTAAAGATGCTAATTACTGACGTTAAAGAATTGTCACTGTAACCTCAAACAACACTAGGAACAGAATTTGGACATTTTATAGGAAGGAAATATTTATGGTAACATTTTTATAAACAATATGTCAGTATTTGGCCTAGATCGTGTGTCGCAAGCTGTTCTATTATTCAGTATTTAGTTCTGATACCTCATTTTAAAACGTGCTTACATTAAAATTGTCACAGTACAGTTCAAAGAAGCGCTAAGGGCCGACTTATTCCTATCATTCGGTACGTTAAGTGTCTTTAAATTCTACTTTGCAATATTAAATCAACCAAATCCACGGGTATTGATTGGAATGTTAAGTTCTGTCTAAGCTTTTCTGAATTGTTTTGCAATATTAAATCAACCAAATCCATGGGTATTGATTGGAATGTTAAGTTCTGTCTAAGCTTCTGTGAATTGTTTTACAAACACAACAGCATAAAACAAGGCAGGACAAAAATCGCAAATGCTTTTTAATGCAAAGTGCGCGCCGTGTTTGGTTTCGGTGTGTATTTGTATGCATTATCAGAGATCTGTACTATTTGTATATATAGCATGTGCACAGTGTGTTTCTCAACGGTTCTGCTTTCGCGTTAGTTGTGTATTGTAATGCTATGTGCTGTTAAATGCTACATGTCCCTATAATAATTTAACATAGATGCAACGTGCTTTGTAACTATGAAATCGATTTTACAATAAACTTCAGGTTAAAGTTAATTTTAAGTAAAAATTTATCTTAATTATTCATAAAATTAATCTCTTAACTTCTCATGCACTACTTTTATTATATAAAACCAATGTTTTGGGGTGCATAAGCGGAAAGAGACTCAGAGGAATTAGCCGGGGTTCAATATGGCAACGAGGCAATACAAATAATAAAAACATATGGAAGTAGGTTAAAACAAGGCTAGAGGCTATCAGCATGCAGGAAATCGAAGCAGAATGTAACACGAAAGTTTTCTTAAGCCTATAGAATGAAATTAAATTAACCTTGAGTAAAGAGGTATATTCACTCGTTCCGGGAAGGAAGGCGAGATCAGGAATGCCTGGTTTAGACTGGTAAGTTGGAAGGCTCAAAAACGAATAGTTTGTAAGAGAATCTGCTCATTTTGTAGATTGGAGGAGGAATGGGTATATTCAGGCAATTAGAGTACGATTGGCATGCTGGGACCTGTGTTGCGAACCACACTAATTGTTTGAATATGGGCATAGCCAAAGTGCCCGAAGTTATAAATTCAAAAACTAGTGTAATTATAAATAATATGTAATATGTTTCCATTCATATTTCTGTAAATATCGTTCTTCCCATTTTAATGTTTATTTATTAATATTGTTTCATTTGTATAATTGTTTGTCCCTCTTTCGTGTTGTATATCATATTTAAGCATGTACGGTATGCACAAAATATATTTGTAAGTGTATATAACAATAAATATACATCTACTATGCTCTTTAATTATAATGCACCAAGCCATTTCTGATGTTTCCAAGAGAAACATAAACAAACCAATAAATAACCATAAAAGGTTTATTAAGTAAAAATTGTAATGATGGAGACAAAATATATTATTACAAGAAACAAATTTAACGTTTCTTTTCATCAAAATTTCCACTTTAATAATCACTTAGAAAACTCTGTACATTTAGTTTTTAAACTTTTAGAATTGTTCTGAGCATATATCCTTCAAAAGTTGTTGGATAACTTCCTAGAGAGAGAGTAAGCATTTTAAATGTCTTTCTGGGCACCTCTACCCGCTTTGTCTCGTTGCAAAGTGAAACCATTCTCTACTATCGCAATTCCGATGTATGCTGTTCTTCAAATGAAGAATTCCGTGTGTTCTTAATCCATTTTTCACAATATCTTCAACATTATTTCCAAAAAACATTTCTAAACCACGAAAGAACTCCATCATGTTCAACAGTTAGCAGAATGCACTGTGGGAAATCCTCCCTGCTTTACAATGTTGTATTCTGGTAGCAAAACGCTCATTTCGGATTCATCTGTAGAAAGTACCTGGAGCAATCAGCAGATCAAAAAAAACATCCTTACTGTCTCACAGATCAGATTGTGAAAGTCTCCGCTTTACTGTTGTGACAGATGCAGGTTCTTTCTTTCATTTCTACTAGTTCTGCACTAATTCATTAATGAATCAAATTATTTCTAATTATCTTATAGTCACATTTTGTAGTTTTGCGAGGCTGTCTTGGTCATGGGCGTATTGCACTCCCCCCGAAAGACAAACTCTATATTAAGAAATTTAACAAATCCCCTTTCCAAATCTTTCAGTGATATTTCCATCCTTGGAGACATAGTAATTATGTAATGAAGTTAGAACCCCTAACAAACTGAACACCATATGAGGTGCACTGATACCCCAGCCAGTGAAGCATACAGCTCCAGGTTTCACTAACACAAAACCATCCTTCTTTTATAAAAAACTAAACATAGAATTTGCACTTTAAAATAATATGCTATTCATTTATTTACTGAACATAATCAGCAAATTTAATGAATGTAAATAAGCACCTGTATTTAAATTATTGAACGTTAGTATACACTTGAAAACAGTGTATATTCAATGAATGATTTTTTATTAAACTGCTGTTTAAAACTTCATTTAATTCTAGAACTTTATACATTGTTTATAATAATAAGATTTGCAACGTTCCTCCTCCCAAACTTCCGATATTTAGTATGCACATGATACTGTAATTTGTTTGTCGGTCATGGCGGTATAGTGGTAACCATACTTGCCTTCTAAACCCAAGATCGCGCGTTTGAACCCGGCCAGAACCTATGAAATATTTCGGGCGTAAAAATCCTTCGGAAGGGAAGTAAAGCCGTGGGTCCCATGTCGTACATTAGCGGCACGATAAAGAACCTCAAGCCTGAAAGAAGAGACCTCTGAGCAAAATTTGTCGGCCCGTTCACGCCCTGAATTGAATGGGACGCTGATGACTTGAGATGTTAAAGAGCGTCCATAAATAAATCAAATCAACATCAGCTATAAATGTTTCCAGATATTTCTGTAGTACTTTTGGAGATGAACTTTCATTTGTCGCTATCCGCTGCGGGACTAACGCGATAGCTTTGAAATTGCGGGAAAACGCCAAAACCTATTCTAAATAATAGCTAGCCCATATCCATTACATATTATATCTTTAATGACAAAATATTTATTTATTTCCTTAATAATTAACAGCATGTTTAATGAGACAAAAATAAATCTTATACTTATAGATATCAAGTCTATGGGATAGAGCTCAGAAGTAAAATACAATCAAAACCCTTTACCTCGTTGAATTACTTTTCGAGATGTTTTGTTTATCATGAAAAGGCAAAGAGCAGACAATTTTAAGATGGATTCCAGACTCAGTTGAACTATCGTTAATGAATTATATTTATTTTCCTGCAAGTCTACGTGAGACAAGCTTATATGAATTGAATTTAACTTCCATAGTATTCTTTTACAATCACTCAGTCATACAAGCAAATACAACCATAGCCACTCTATAAGTTTTTCAGAGTTGCTGTGTAACCAAGTGGTCCGAATAGTTTCCCCCTTGCAGTTACTCCACTATCAGGCAACTTACATCTACAAAATTAACTCAGTCAAAACCCAACTTAAATTATATTTCTGTCCGATTTGATTCCTCGTTCTTGTTTGTTTTCTTCAACTGTTTTCTTTTAACCTCACCTAAATAATTCCCAAACTCCAAGGTTTTCTGTCTTGTTTTCATATTCCCCAACATGTTTCCCCTTATCTTTATCCCACTTCTCAATCCTAAGATTTTCTCTCGTTTCTTTAGTTTCTCTACGTTCCAGAATTGCATGCCAGCACATCGGACCTCCTCTTTATTTAAACCTCTTCTTATTCCCTTCAGGATATAAACAAATGTGTTTAAAAAACGTGGGATTGGACATCGACAAGATTTTGCACTGACGCTTTTGAATTATTGAGGGAAAATATCCATGAAAGATGAACGAGAGCAACGTCAATAAACTGAAGATAGTGTTTGTTTCAGGAAGAAAAGAAAATATTTACGTTCATCAGACCCTATGGAAGTAAAACAAAGAATAAAAGAACGGAGCCTATTGAATAACCGTTTAAACAAAGTATAAAGTGTGTTTTTGTAGAGAGGAACAGTAGAAAAACTCAAGTTCTTACTCAAAGATTAGAAAAGTTTTTAGAATAGCACATCGTTCCAAGAAAGTAAATTCAAACTGAATTGACTTCCGCAGTATTGAATGTAAATAGTGGCTACCTGAGTAAGCAAATGTGCAAAGTAAACTTGAAACTTACAGTCTGTAGACAATAACAAGTTCCCTTTTACTTGAGTTTTAGACTGGGATTCGAATTTGGGTTTGTTTTTTTTTTTTTTCCCCTCTTAAACCCGAAGTTTTCCTCCTGACTTATGATAACAATAAAAGCTTTTTTATTTAATTATAAGAGTAGCTGTTTTTGTTAAATGTAGTTTATTACAGAGTGCATTCGGGTAGATAAGTACTTGGCTCTTAATGACACTTCTGCAGTATAAGGCTGCTTTCGGGTCACCGCTTGACAAGCAGTCATGTGGCGACACATGTGCGAGCTGATAGCGGAACACTAACACGTGTTTTGAACAAAGATAAGCTTTCGGCTTAACACGTGGACATCTTTAGGGGATAAAACCGCCACCAATAATGCACGTGATGAATTGGAGAAGTTGCATCTTCAACAAAGAATTTCAGTCGCTCTTTCAGCAAATGGGTGCCAGAAGGTCAATATATTGAAGTAAGAATGATGTCCTAGTGAGCGGGAGGTTTGGAATTCGATTGCTGCAAGGACCTTCCTCCCTGACTGAGGTTTTTTTAAGGTTTCCCTCATTCCTCATAAATAGCAAATGCCGAGTAAGTACCCTAAGCTTAGGCCTGGAATGTTTCCTTCCTTAAAAAATCCTTTCGCAATTTATCATTTCATTTCATGTATCATCAAATGACTGAGAGGTTGAGTTTCCTACTTACCGCAATCACCCCGTTTTACCCATGAATAGAATTTTACACTTCATGACTCATGCGGTTTATACAAATAGCGATTTATTTATTTGTTTATTTCTTAATTAAAACTCACGTGGTGTCACGTTAAAATGCATGGCTAAATCATTCCATGTCTCTTTTCTTTTAAAGAATATGAATCACCTTTTTTATTTTCCAGTTTATTGGAATATGAGATAGCTAGTTCCAACAGAATGTCTATCTCATGTTGAGAATAGGTCTCATGTTGGAGACCTTTATGTGTTTTTCCTTTTCATTTACCTACATTTGGTAATCAAACACAAAACAAAAGCAAAGCGATATAGACAAGGAGATTGTAAATGCACTACAACCTCTTTGGCATAGAGTTAGATGCTTTCCTTTAAGTAATTATCGTACAGTAACCTAGCATCCGGTCAGCTGATGGCAGTTCGTTGAACGAGAATTAACAATGGTGCATTGCGGTTAAAGTTTAATTACCTGTCAGTAACCCTCGATAAGCACGAATGTGATCGAGAATGGTGCACTAGTCGTGTGTGTTTCTCGTGATATCTTGCATACTTCACCACAATGTGATCTACTATTGTGTGATTCTCTCTTAAATTCGCTTCATCAGTTAAAGTGAATATTTCCTCACGCCACTTGCGGTAGTAATGATTGTTTCTTCTATAAGTATAAAGGAGATGCACTAAGCTGATATTTCCCTTCACTTTCTATTAATACAAATTGTAGTGTGTAGATCTTTTATTTCAGTAACCTTCAATTTATTTTATATTTACATAATGTCTTTAAATAATCATCTAATATGCAGGTAACATACAGGAGATAAAAACATGGTCTCGCTTATCCTGAAAAATGTACACCTAAGT
Source organism: Metallyticus violacea (assembly GCA_030762175.1). Classification (NCBI taxonomy): domain Eukaryota; kingdom Metazoa; phylum Arthropoda; class Insecta; order Mantodea; family Metallyticidae; genus Metallyticus; species Metallyticus violacea. The sequence continues at coordinate 107,565,446 of CM060840.1, read as the reverse complement.
AACGTTACAGCTTTTGGTAAATGGAATTTATCGGTACGCCAATTGTTTGCATTAATATAAGATTCTTGGATTTTCAGTGCGTACCAATTAAAAGCAACCCATATCTCTGAATCTGCAAACTCCGAATTCAATAATGATGTAGCAATATTGATTTCTGTCCGAAAAGACCTCGGGCGATAATTCTAGATCAATGCTTGCGGTTTTTTCATTAAACACAGGCCTTTTTTTTTTTTACCCCTCTAAAACCATTTTAATCCCTCACCCTCCCGCCAACAGTCCTGCTTCTCCCAAAATCCCCTCTACCTAGACGTGTTTCCCCCCCCCCTTTCTTTCTTTTGCCTGCTCTAGGGTCATTCATTAACGCTGTTCTTCTTCCTCCAGTAGCAATGCATTGTCTTTTCTGCAGTGAAGGAGGTTCTGGCAGCAAAGGTTTTAAGAGGAAAATATTTCCCGTTAAACAACACTAGTCTACGCTACTTCATGTAGTTCCAGTCAGAGAAGATTTACGGGAGTCCAAAAGTCACCGATTAGAATTTGTCGCAGGTCCCCTATATGCGGCAATTTGTGACAAGTGAATATTGTCTCATCTTTTACATGTAACGAGAGAACTGTTTTACAGCAGTGGTGATCTCTAATTAATCTTATTTTTTAAAACCAATGAAATATATCTATGGGCCTAAAAGAAGATTCAAAGGTTCTAGAAACGTTTCTTTTAAATTAAATTAAAGCATTAACTCACACAGATGTGCTCATTTTCATGTTTACGCGCAATTAAACAATGTTCTACTCCCTAGAAATAGAAGTCGCTCTTTATAAATAATTTATAATTTAATTTTCTTTCTAAAAGTTGGCATTAAGATATCTCTCACTAATATTAACAACAAATGACAATAATTATCTAATATTTAACATGTGATGATCTAAAACATAATATGGAAGATAAATTACATAAAGAAATAAATTAATATTTTAAACATAATTAATATTTATAATTTCAGTGGAAAAAACACAAGAAAGTAATTTTAAGATAAACGTCCTTTGAGTTCAAATATTAAGACCATGACAGATGACAGGGTAGTGCAACAAGTATTGGGTTACGGTTAAGTATCACTGAGAAGCGTTGTGTGTTACAATCAGCAAAATACTTGAAAATAATAACTGACCAGATATGAAAACAAAATGTTATTAAGTTATGTTTATCTCCGCGAATACGTGTATAGTATTAAAGTAGGAACGTGTATTTATTACTCAATATTTGTACATCATTCCCATGGACCTTTCGACCACATATGCGCTACATTACACAGACACATAGAAAAAGAATTCTTACTTCAAATCAAATATATTTAAAGTTATTATCACTTAAATATGAGCCCGCACAGACACATTTATAAATAAATGTACCACAACATGTATGCACGCTTCAAGCAAAGAAAAAACTGTGTTAACATAAGAAACTGAATTCACACAAACAGAAAATGATAAGCACTAATCATCTCAGACTTTTACAGTTGCAACAGTTGCTCAAAATGCCCACATCGGCGTCTATACACTTCTGAGTACGTTGAACTACTGATTGAGCAACGTTTGCGAAAGTGTCCTCAGCGATTGCAGCACATGACGTTTCAATTTCTTTCCGAAGTGCTGTCAGTGTAGCTGGTTTTCTACGGTATACGACATCCTTAAGAGTTCCCCATAGGTAGAAGTCCAACGTAGTTAGATCCGGAGAACGCGGTACACGTCTCCATTGCCTTTGAACTTCAACAACATTCTCGGTTTTCCAATATCACTTCAAAATTGCTTTCTGCTGCTCAAACGATAACCTTGGCTCCATTTTGTTGTAGCAAAGCTAGCATAACGTAATGTGAGTCACGTCTGTTTACAGAACATCATATTACACATAACTGTAGCTGTTCGATCCAACTTTGAAACATATTAAATAGATATCCCCTGTGAAAGTGTGTATACATTTTGGCACCCTTGGTTCATACATACATACACACTCACTTGCTCATTCAGACTCATAGAACCCGTCTACTTAAACAAAACGCTGTTATTTCACGCACTTTGCATAAAAAAGAACCAAGCGTTAGCCAATTGTTTTCTTGTGCAAACGGATCCCAACGTGCTAACCTATTCCTATTCGACTTAGCAAACTTATCCCCGAGCGCAGACAGCCTCAATTGTTTGGTACCTCTATTAGAATGTACTGTCAGTGATCTCTGCCTACATAAACGTCACTTATTCCCTACCCAGCTTCAGTTATTTTAGTCGCCTTCCATGCCCCCCCCCCCCCGATCTAATCCACGCTAGACCCATCCCTCTTCCCATCTCGTTTGTAGTTCTTTGCCTAAACTAAGTGATGGTTTCTTTCTGTATTCGTCTCTATATCCTTGATTATTTTTCTAATGCTTTATTGTACCTTTCTGCAAACATAATTTCTATTCCTTGCTCCCTTTTCCCACACCTGTCTTATCACAATACTCTCTAGACTTCTTGTAATTTTCTTTGTCCAGTATCTTTGAACCCAGTCTGATGTTCGTAGCATAAATATCTTAAAGTAGTGCAATCCCCATTTAAAAAACGTAACTAGTACTTAATTAATGTACTTTTTCAGCGAATAGTGTCACACTTTCAATCAATACACTGTATTGCGCCACCTAGCAAACACGTGCTACTTGAACAAGATTTCTAGTCACACTGAAACCTCGTGCAGCGGAGGGGAAATATACTCCCTGACTCCTCCGACAATGCGGTATAGCGCTGCCAACCGGTTCCGCGGCTCCGTCAAGCACTGCTCACCCAGTATTATCGTTATTGCTTGTGGCTGTCATAATCAAAATGTGTCCTAAACATACTGATCTCACCTTAAAGATTCTTTCTACAGTGTTTTAATAATTTAGAAAAATGGCATTCAAAATTTTAGAGCTTCAAGTATCAATATTGCAAATAATGTTAAAGTCTTACCTTAAGTATATACAAAGCAAAGGGTTCAAGTACAGTTAGGTTTTTGAGTTGTGGGCTACCTGAGAGAGGCTACTCACCTACTTGATTTAGTCGCCACAACCGAAAAAATGGAGGTTTTGGAAAAGTATGCCCCTCGGCGGCAGCACATTGCCGGCGTATGCATAGGAAATTCTTGTATGTCATCTAATGTTTCTTCTGTAAGAACATAGCCGTTGAAAACAGATTTCTTATCATTGAGAGATACTGTTTTTCGAGTTTTTTTTTTTTTTTTTTTTGTGATCTTGTTCAGCTTCTCCTTCGATGCCGTCTTTATCTCCTCAATCGTGGCGTAGCGTCGTCCTTTCATGGGCCTCTTCAGTTTTGGGAACAAAAAAGGTCATAAGGGGCCAGGTCTGGGGAGTACGGGGGCTGCGGCATCATGAGTGTGTTGTTTTTGCTCAAAAATTCGCGCACAAGCAACGATGTATGAGCAGGGGCGTTATCATGGTGCAAAAGCCAATTTTTGTTCTTCCACAAATCCGGGCGTTTCTGGCCGATTACTTCGCGCAAATTGCGCATAACTTGCAGGTAATATTCCTTATTGACCGTTCTACATGTGGCAAGAACTCATGATGCACCATGCCCCTGCAATCGAAGAAACTGTAAGCAAAACCTTCACATTCGACCGAACTTGGCGCGCTTTTTTCGGTCTTGGCTCGTGTGGCAGCATCCATTGGGATGATTGAGCTTTAGTTTCCACTTCACAACCATAAACCCATGATTCGTCACCAGTCACCCTCTGGAGCAAATTTGGGTCGTCGCGGACAGAGTTCAACAGCTCCTTAACAACGTTAATGAGATGGTGCTTTTGGTCGAAATTGAGCAACTTTGGTACGAATTTTGCGGCGACCCGTCTCATGCCCAAATCATTGGTAAAAATCGAATTGCACGAGCCAATCACGATCTCGTGCGTCCGAGACGCTCTTCGTCGTTCACATCTTCTCGACCCTCTGAGAACATTTTGTACAACCGATAAACGTTGCTTTGGTCCAAAGTAGCTTCACCATATGCCACAGTCAACATTCGGAATGCATCCACGCACTTAATTTTGTTTTTCACTCAAAATTTGATACAGATTCTTTTTTTGGAATAGGCAAAAATCGAAGACGAGCCAAAACACGTTCAAGCAAAATAGCTGTCAACAATTAACTGAACATTCCAAATGGCCGAGCTTGTCAACATAAGTGAGGGACATTAGTACCAACATAACGCCACAAAACAATCAAAAATCGAATATACGTAGCCCGCGGAAATTCCAAATTCGCGATACTTTTTGAAGAGACCTCGTACTTGGGAGTCAGCTTGGCTGTGAATGGGAACTGTGCAAGACACAAAATATAATTGCTTAATTAAAAATATAGAGGCATTAAAATCACAGTAAAAATACTGAAAACTCCACCTAGAATAATGGAGTTGGTGTGCAGGACTATTGTGAGGTCAATTAGGGAGCACAGGGACGAAATTTGGGGTGGAAAAACACCGAGGAACTTAATCAGGTACAAACACAGTTTCTAAAACGGTTGCTACAAGTTGGTAGGGGTACAGCAAATTGTGAGGTTCTGAAAGAGTTTTGTATTTCTAACGAAAGTGTGAATTTAAAAATAAGAACGTTTATATACTGGCTAATAACGGGATGGGCATAAAAATAAGGAAATACTTAGACAAAATTTAATTGGGTATATTTGGTTAAGGGGAGAGGACATCACACGAAATGGTTGGAAAATAGTTAACAGACGTTTGCGAGATATAGAGAAGCAAAATACTGAGTCTCAATGCAAAGAAAAAGTATCCCTTAGCCTGCAGGCTCAAATACATTCACTGTGGGGGAGAGGTCATTATTTAGATGTCTGTGGCAGAGAAGAAAGAAGTGGTCTCGCATGGTTCAGATTAGGAGCTTGGAAAGAAAACAAAACAGTTAACACTCTCGGGGAAAAGAATTTGCCCATTGTGCGGAGAAAGCGATACCTGGAGGCATATTCTGACTGAATGCAGGGAAACGGAGATTTTAAAAAATGAACATTTATCACCAATAGAAATTTGCCGGGAAGTGTTGGTGCATGAGAGATACTCACACAATTTGGGAATATTTCTAGAGAAGAGCTGACAAAGAAGATTAATGGTTGTAATGAAGAGGGGGGGAGTTGGAGAGGGAGTGTGAGTAAATGGAAGGGAGACTCAAGAATAAGCGTTCCAATCATGTTTATATATTTGTATATAAAATTATTAATATAAAACGTAAATATATCGAAGAGAGAGTGTGGGGGGGGGGGCATTTTGATTGTTATAAGGAGGATATTCGCATGTACGGTCGTATGGTCTATGCAACAGTTGTATTTATTTGAATGTATTCTAAAACGTACAATAAATCGTCCACTATTACATTAGTTAAATTTTCAAAAAGAGAATAGAGTTAAAACTGTGTATCTTTAGCCCTCATTACTCCCATTCTCAATTCAATCCGCACCGATATTGCAGAAAAAGGTCTTTCGACCATCATCATTTAAAATGGCAGACCCATGTTAACGGCTGTCCAGCTCCCTAGAGAGCAGCATAGACTTAATTCAGTTAATTAGACGGTTAAAGAATGAAATTTCCTAGTAATCTCCTAAATATTTCCTAGTAACTTCCTTACCATCTCTCCTTAACCTATTAGTACCACTCTGGATTTCGACCATGTTTGGTACTTATAGTTTCATATCTTGCCGGCAGCATGCCTAACGAGGGGGCATTCTACGGGACGTCGGAAATATTTTCTGAAATAACCCCCTCCATACTTCACTCTAATCCTTCTACTATCCGCTTTTGAACTCTTTAAAAAGGGTTAATACAATATTAAATAATGTTTACTATCGATAGTAAAATGAAAAACGAGAAATGTGCGCTAAAAGTTCCGACCGCACCACATAATGATCGCTGGAAGACGGTTAGTGCCTTCATGCAATAACTTCTCAATTTACAACTGCAAAGCGGAATGAAGACTCTACATACAGCAATTCAGCTCCAAACCTGTCAACCAATTACGACGCGTCAATACACAACAAAATTTCGTCACTCAAATGTATACAAAAATGTAATACACATAAAGCAAGTTACGTTGTAATAAGATGAAAGCACGCTGTATAAAAGCAAGCAGGTCTAACGTCGTTTTGCAATTGTTTCGAAAAGCAGACTCGGCAAGTCTGTTATAGGAGTCGTAACGTTAAACAGCCTAGGATGTTTCAGCTAAAGCAACGCTGTCACTTTATATGTTGATAAGGTGAAGCCTATCCAATGCCAGCTTGCACTGAGAGATGTCATTCCCAGAAAATAAGCTAGGCGAAAAATTGGCACTTCCTTCGCTCGACATGGTGCTGGCAGAAGTTGAAAGTGCCGCATGGTGGAGGTCAAAGAAGATCTGCAAGCGTGAATATTGCGTGCAAAAATATTCGTAGGAGATATTCAATAAAAATATACGTACGAATATATCTCTAACATAATAAGCCTGCAGGAGTCTCTAAACGCATACGACGTGTGTTTCATCTTGAATGCTGTGCGAGCAATATTCAGTTTACGTGATCGGATGAAACCTAAGGATTGGTTTTAACAGAAATCAATAGAAAAGTAGAGCTTGATTAGATGTACAGAAAAAATTCCTTCCAGCCAAAGTCTGAGGGTCCATAAGTTTCCGGTCTCGCCGATAAGGATTATCGTCTTCACAAAATCCTCATCTGGCGTCATACCTTATCTATTATCTAAATAATTGAGCAGTAGTTGCATAAAGAAGCACATGTGTAGAATATTGTAACATGTTCATAATGGAGTATCGAGCTGTTATTAAGTTCTTCACAAAAGAAAGACTTTTTCCAAATGAAATTAAACAGCAATTGGACGGCGTTGGTATATGGGGAAGCATTCCCTTCATACTCTACCATAAAATAATGGGCCAAACTTTATGAATGGGTTGAGAAGTCATTGAAGACGAAGAGCGTGCAGGTCGGCCCTTCGAGCTGCTCACTCCTGAAAACATGGAACAAATTATGGAGAACAGGCGTCTCAAAGTTACAGAAATAGCAGCAAGGGTAGGTCTTTCAAAAACAGCATCCCTTCTAATTATTCGTGAACATTTAAACGTGAATAAGATTTGTGCAAGATGGGTGCCTAGAATTCTTTCCTCAGTCCAAAAGCAACAAAGCCTGTTATCAGGCATTTTTGGAGCTCTGCCGTGGCAACGAGAGAAAAGTTCTGCAAACCATTGTCGCAGGAGATGAAACTAGGGTTCTCTATCGATCCATTGTCCAAAAGAGAATCAATGGAGTGGCGTAAATCTGGCCTTTCTAAAACAGCAGTCCTCCTAATTATTCGTGAACATTTAAACGTGAATTAGGTTGGTGCAAGATGGTGCCTACACTTCTTTCCTCAGTCCAAAAGTAACAAAGAGTCACCTGTTGTCAGGCATTTTTGGAGCTCTGCCGTGGCAACGAGAGAGAAGTTCTGCAAACCATTTTTACAGGAGACGGTCCTCTACTATGATCGCTTGTCCAAAAAAGAATCAATGGAATGGCGTAAACCTGGCGAATCACCCCGCCTCTAGGTCACTCAGTCAACCAAGAAGATCATGGCCACAAGCTTTGGGATGGTGAAGGAATACTCTTCATTTACTTCAAGGAGAGGAACACCACAGTAAATGGGGAGTACTATGCTGGCTGGCCTGCTGCACAGATTACGTGCTTCCATCAAAGAGAAAAGGCGAAGAAAGCTGAGTGATGGTGTGTACCTTCTTCACATTCCTCCTTTACATTCCATTCTATTCTTAAAGTATTACCAACAGCAGATCACTGTTAGGCATTGGAAGTCTATTAACTTCCTTGTGTATAATACAGTTGAAGTTACCACGCCATCCTAAGAACGATGCAATGATTCATCAAGTGCAGTAACTTTCATTTCTACCACAAGTTCATCTTCAGCTTTTATCACTTACATCACTCAATTGTATGGTTGTATGATTTACAGACCTATAGGATCTACGTACTTCTTAACAAATTAAAAGAGAACTTTTATATCATTTAAAATATTTACTGTTTTTTTTTTTGTTTTATAAAAATATATGTGTACTTTTCATACACTTTAATTTTATTAGCATGGCCTTTTTTAAACAAAAATATATATAGAAATGAAAAAGTGTTGTATCTCTGCTTTGGAAGAATAAATATATGCATAATGTTACAAAAACATAGATTGAGTAACTTAATGTATAAACTTAAAATGTTGCGCCGTATCTTGCCATGATATCTAAGAAAACCGGATACCCGGATAGAGCATTTCAGATTGTTATTATTATATTAGTCCATAAAGTAAGTTTAATTTATCTTGACAGTATCTGCAACTCTGTGAATTCCCCAGTGCATTAATCTGCAACCATCATAGCTTAGAAAACCCTTCTTTGTTGCCTGAATGAAGTTGGCTCACTGAACAGAAGTAAATGACAAGTATCAACCAAATGCGAGCACTTAGGCCCCATTCTAAGAAATCACCCTTGCCATTTGTCACCTGCTAAAGGCGTTCATATAAGTGTCTGGCATTTCTGAAGCGTTCATTGTATGCTGCTCTCTCAAAGTACGCCCAGCGTGCTTTATGACACCGTTCTAGCGCAAAATTGTATCATGCGACTTGTGTTTTGAATGCTCCTCTTGATTGATACACCTCAACCAGAATTAGAACGTTCACCAACGTATCTTTGTCACAAATTCACAATAATGCCATTTTTCACCAACTTCTCCATACGATTGTACCAACACTAACTCGCATTCTCACTGAGGATGCACATGTAATTTGGGTGGCACAGAATGGTTTAAACCTTAAATTGAGAATCTACCGAAGATCACTTCAGACACTACAAAAGTAGTAGTGTAAAACTAGCTTTCATGCTAAAAACGTGAAGCAGGACATTGTTAAAGTTGTGATTAAATTATAGGATTTAAAAGAGCACATGACCAAAGTCCGGTTAGACTGAAGCTATTTTGTAGTATCCGTGAAAAGTGACACACGCGGTAGAAATAATTAAATAGCTCGTTCTAAAACATGTACTTCAAATTGCAATTAACGCGTTTTATTGCACTTGTATGTGATTTTAAAGAAAGTTGTAGCTTAAACATACTGTAACTATATCAACTACCATTTTCAGGGGGTGGCAAACTCCGGTCAAGCTAGAAATTTGCAACTAGCTTTGCTTATTTTCTAAGTGGTGGATAGCAAACCATAGTTATCATAGCATTACACCATTGACGATAACGCACTGCGATTGTTCGCTGCTTAGCTTTGCGGGCATGGTATAAATCGGATTTAACTCGGAACAGTCACCCAAGTCGGACATGAAAGCACAATCAATTTCTTGGTACCTTCTGTCTGCTATTTAGAAACTTATGAATGAGACAAGTGTTTTTACGATCACCTTAAATGTGCTTCTTTTGACACTATAAATTAAAATGATTATATCAACAAAATATCGAAAACGTCCGTCATGCAGGGGCTGCGGAAACTAAGAGAATTCACTTTTAATAAAAATGAATGAACATCCAAATTAGACTTTATTAATTAATAAATGAAATAAGTTATGGCATTACTGTGTGGTATTGCGGAAGCAAAATTAGAATTCTTGCAATCTATAAGTATTAAAAAAGAAAAACCACATTATTAGTATTGGTATTGGTATTAGTATATGTATTTGTATTAGTATTAGTATTAGTATTAGTAGTATTAAATTAAATATTGGACCACTGATAGACGAAATTACACTGTGTGGCTATTTTTAAATGCTACTATGTTTATGAACTTACCCATTAAAATCTTCACATTCACTTAAATAGACAGAAATAACAGACATTTCGAGTTCATTGCGTATTTAAGAAGATAATGTTCATATGTTTCAATAGATCAAAAACATGTTGCTATTTAAAAAAATTTCGATGTACTAAGCAAATATACAGAATCAGCAAAGAATAATCGAAAGTTTCTATCGATTATCATTGACTTTGAAATATAATTTAAATATATTGTAGGAAAAAATATAACGCAAATGTTTTCTGAAGGTTATTACACAGCTCTCTTACATACAAGTATAGTTATCAAACACATATTAGATAAATATTTCACAGCTTTATCATCCATGATACTTTTGTTAAATATAAAGCATAATGCAATGTTACAAAAACAGTTTATGTGCTGAAATAATTTCTCGTTTTATTTCAAAATAATATAGAGTAAATTAAACGCAATAGCACATTTTAAATTTTGGTTTTCAAGTATACCTTTGCTCCTAATAGTCCAGTTCCCTAATTTTCTGAAACTGTTTACCTTATTTATTTAAATATACTGAATTTTGTTGTGAAGAAGCAAATATTGATGCCAATAGAGCGATTTTTAAATTTTAGGTCTCGGGTAACCTCAAGATTTACATAAACGATTTTTGTTATTCTATTTAATTAGCATATACGGCGTTTCTTTGCCAATATAACGATTTTTAATTTTTGGGGTACAGGCAAATTTCCCCCCATGCAAATAGTCAGATTTCACTGATTTTCACAATTTTTTTGTATTTTATTTAAATGGCATGCGGAGTTTCGTTGCGAAACAAATGTTAAATTTGTTAATAATTGCCGATAGAGCGATTGTTAAATTTTGTGTAAATAAGTATTCAAATTTCGCTGATTTTCAGAAACAATTTTTCTTATTTTATTTCAATGGCATATATCGAGTTTTCTTTTAAAAAATAAAAATTGCGACCGTTGGAGCGATTTTTAAATTTTAGGTCTTGGGCAACCTCCAGATTTACATAAACGATTTTTGCTATTCTATTTAAATAGCATATACGGCGTTTCTTTGCCAATATAACGATTTTTAAATTTTGCGGTGCAGGTCCGATTTCACTGATTTTCACTTTTTTTTTTATTCAATTTAAATGGCACGCGGAGTTTCGTTGCGAAACAAATGTTAAATTTGTTAATAATTGCCGACAGAGCGATTGTTAAATTTTGTGTAAATAAGTATTCAAATTATGCAGATTTTCAGAAACATTTTTTCTTATTTTATTTCAATGGCATATATCGAGTTTTCTTTTAAAAAATAAAAATTGCGGCCGTTGGAGCGATTTTTAAATTTTGGCTTAGCCCCCAAATATTTTTCAGGTAGATACCCATTCCTGATAATTTCCAAAAACTATTTTTATTGCTTGATTTAAATAGTATATGTTGAGTTTGGTGGTGAAAACCATTATTAGTGCCGCTAGAGCGATTTTTAAATTTTGGATTTCGAGTAACCCCCACTCTTAATGGCCCTATTTCCCTAACTTTCAGAAATTATTTTTCTTATTCAATTTAAATGGAATATACGGAGTTTTGTTACGAAATAAAACATATATTAATGCCACTAGAGCGATTTTTACAATTTGAAGTGCAGGCAACCCTTCCCCTGCTAACTCCCCTATTTCCCTGATTTTCAGAAATGATTTTTTTTCATTATATTTAAATGGCATATATGGAGTTTCATTAAGAAATATCACATTTTAATGCCACTAGAGCGATTTTTAAATTTTAGGTTTCAGGCAAACCCCTCGCCTCATAATAGTCTGTTTCACTGATTTTCGAAAATTATCGTTTATACTTTATTTCAATGGCATATACCAAATTCAGTTTTGAAAACGTTTAAAATTATAGCCGCTATTTTTAAAGTTCGCTTTAATCCACAAAGATTTTCACTTTTACTCCGATTGCCATGATTTTCAAAAAATACTTTTATCAATTTATTTAAAAGTTTTTTACTGAGTTTCGTTAAGATAAAGCAAAAAATTTGACTGCTAGAGAGTTTTTTTTTATTTCGCTTTAGGTGAATCCCCACCCCCAAAGGTCCAATTTTGCTGGTTAACGAACTCAACGAATCGTTTGTTAATCAATGGCTATGTACCGAGTTTTGCTGAGAAAAAAAAAGTATGACCGCTAGATAGAGAACAGATATATATTTTTCGATTTTTTATTGTTTTTTTAGGTGCCTAGTAGGTACAGTCGATACAGGTTTGGATAGATTAGTAAAAACTTTTTCCATTGCTACAACAGCAATCGCTTCATTCCTTCGGAATTCGCTAAAAGCATCCAGCTCATGTATATAGAGTTATCATTTGATACCGAAAGTATATATAATGTTTTATATAAATGCGCTATGCATTTTTAGATATACTTAGTATTAATTTGTGCTTTGACTTTCATGACAGGAATGTTAAAATGATCTATTTATGGCCTTTAAGGTCGTAGACTAGGATCGCAAAGTATTTATGTTTCGGCACGCACTGTGGCGAACATCATTAGAGAAATATAAAGCAGATATCTATCTGTTTGACTCCCCACTCCAGTGAAACGTTAAGTAGAAATAAACATTTTGTTATTTATAAACCACAGTCTCAAAGTCCGGAAATATATTCTTTTAACAATTTGGTATTCAAGACCATTTTGAAATGTGGAATGTGTATGTACATTAAAAGCTGTGTTCTTTAAGTCTGCAATTTAAATAGAGATGGGCTGTAAATATCCCTGTACCGTCGATATTCAGGAGGTATCAATATTTTAACAAAGATATCAACTTTTAAAAGCAATTATGCAAAATCTAATATCTATATATTAAGTGTTTATGACTTTAATAGTATTAAAGAAAATTATTAAAAACTACATAAGTTAACAAGCTGAGAGGAATAAAAAACGCAAACTATGAATTGATACAAGAAATTCTTATATCCTTAAGAAAGTGTGGCTACCCCTCATTAAGTCCATTAATATTGACAAACTCTGAAGAAAATCCACGAGTATGGTCTTACCATAACAAGAATTTTTTAATCCAATTTGGGGTCCTGGTGGCTATAACTGAAATGCACGTTAGAAAGGGCTCGTACACAGAAAAAAGTTCAAATTTTACCGGAAAA
>CM060840.1:107510000-107547500 GCA_030762175.1 Metallyticus violacea | reverse complement strand
AACTTATTAATAACAACACATTTCATTAAGATTTATCTTAAAAAGATTTAAAATTAATTAATTTGCTTAATTGTGCTTCCTTCTTCTTGCACAAGCAATTGCTCATCTTTTCCAAGTTCTACAGCACTTTCGTGTTTTTCCTCCAATACCCCTACCCATCTTAACCAGGTTTTCCAATGCTCTTTACATTCCCATATTTATAACAATCATTTCACTATAGAAATGAAAAATTGCTTCTGTAGGGTAGCACATTATATAAAATAAGATGTCAAATGGATGCTAAAACATAACATGTAATACATATTTTAGCAATTCATTAGTCCATTTATAAACTGAAGGAAATCTTTTTTCCACTCATTGTGTTTTCTGAATATGAGGCAAGTAATTCAATACGAAATTTTATGCTTCTAGTGGGTTATGGGGAAGCTCTTCCATTCCATGGGTAATGCTAAAAATAGCTGCAAAAGTTACATTTTATAAAATTGTAGATATCGGGCGTTTTGCTAGTTCATGTTTCGATTACAAGGTGAACAACTAAGAAAGTATGAAAGTCTGGCCTTGTAATTACAACTTCAGTTTCGGAATATTAAAGCTAATGTAATGGAAAGTTTACAGATGCACATAATTGAAATTTGCAGATGTATTTTAACTTCTATACCACGACTCTGAAGAAATTAAAAGTATTTCAATTGTTTGCTCTTTTTTCTATTTTTTCCAATGTTTTATGTTTTTATGTTCTCACATTTTTGTCCTAACTCTACCATAATAGATCGACATCACCACAATATCATAAAATAGCGGTAAAAGTTTCAAAGCGATGCCTTATACAGATCCTAAAAATTGGGAAACTTATGCAAAAACGTGTAGTTTTTCAGTAATTGCAGCCAAAAAAAAATTACACAAAAACTAACTTTTTGATGGCAACACCAGCTAAAATCCCCCAACATTGTAAAGTAACAAAGAATGGTGCTATGGAATCAAACACTGTCAATTTATGAAATGTAACTTTTTCTGCCATTTAAGATAAATCACAGCCTTTTAGAGCAAATAGTTACTAAGATACAGAATTTTAACTGAACAAGTGCTCGCAAAATAAAAAAAACGGCTTCTGCAGCGATGTAATTAAAATTTGTTAAAAATACTTATAATTAAGGAACATTACTGAAAGACATAAAATAAACAGAACATTCCAAATAGTATATAGTATATAGTACAAAAAATTAAAATATGATTTTACCTCCCCCCCCCCTTTTCACTTTAACACTTCCCTTAAGAATCTACCTTTATGAAAATTCATAGGGTAAAAATATCTAGATTAAAAATTATACTTTTCTAAAGGTTTGAACATAAATATTGAGCGTTATTATAATTTTCAAGTATCCATTTTTGCTTGGCATCAGTTGTATAACGAACGAAACACTGCTAAATACAGCTCTGAATGGGAAGTATTTAAATAAATCAATTGTACCACCTAATTACTGTAATTTAATCAAGTCAGGAAAGAACTTATCGGTTGATATTGTCTTCATTATGATTAACATTATCGTAACGCATTAAGTAAAAATGTTTGAACGTTTACTTTAAGATATGATAAATTTACGTTGCAAGGATGACCGCAAAAAAAAAAATCTTTTCTAAAATGTTGTGTTCCTAAAACAGACAAATCACCATCGCATAGCTTCAAAGACAATCCTCAATTTTCGCATTAATAAAATAGAAGTGTGCATGAAAATTAATAAATAAAATAATAACGTTTTAGTGGATATGTTTTTATATAAAACACATATAAGTAGTAATACGCTTCCTAAGGTGCTGGAACAACTCGTTCTCTTTCAATGAACACGAGTAAGAATTAAATAAAATATACCTGTAAGAACATAACTTTCTTCGAACTTCATTATGATAAACTCATAAAATGTTATCGTAGCAAACAAATAACATGTAGAGATATTATAATGCATTGAACATTATAAATTAAATGTAAAAATATTTTAAATGCTTAACAGTTTGTTTTAATCTGCCGCGCGTACTTCTTAATCATTTCACTATGATATACACAAAAATACAATAATAAAGTACATGGTATTAACACGGAAATGCATTTTAGAAGGATGTGCCTGAGAAACGTTCAAAATTAAGTCCACTTACTTTTAAACATATATTCAGCTCCTTTATCCGAGTATCTAAATTTATTATATTGATCCCAGTATCACCGAGTTCATTAAATTTTTAATTACTTTTAACCCAAAAAACTCAGTTTCAAGAACATGCCTAGGGATAATTTTCATATGCTTTTCTTTGTGTAACTTGGCTCTATCTAAATAATTTTATTTTTCATTACTTTACGGTTTCTAAAATTCTACGTTCGTATACTTCTTTTAAATGATATATTCATGTATTTAATTTTTCTTAACAACAATATATCTAGTTCACCCCCCCCCCCCAAACGATTCAGGCTATCCGTTTAAACTTTAAACTAAATGTTCACAGTTACCTCGTATGCCGACACTTAGAGGAAATATTTACTAAACACATATATAATATACAATATGAAACTTTATATACTGTAATATTTAAAATATTTTTAAATTCCTGGAATTGATTATTTCTCCATAAAATCAATACCATTAGCAATGCTCCTTTCGTATAAAATGCATTGATTAAAATGTGCAATATGATCAAAGATTGTATGAAGCTTTAAATGTATATTATTATTATTTTCACTAAATTTTTGTTTCAGAAACATGTATCAGATAAAATTGTCAGGCGCATGAAAAATCAAAAGGTGGTTTAACCAGTTCTTCTTTGCACTGCACCTTCATAACTAAAATAAGTATTAAATACTCACAGCTTTAATTAAGCATTTTAACAATAATCCGCATGGGGAAATTATTAGTTTTATTGTACATTACTGTAGATTTTAGACTCTTAGCAGGTTCATTTGTAAATATTACGTATATTACAAAGATAGGTTTCTGGGTACAATTTCGAAACAGACAATTCAAAAAATTAAGATCAAATTCGCTCTTTATGGTTTTTAATTTTTGCTTAGGTGTTGAATAACACAATACAAAGGTTGGTATTACGCAACTATACAATGCCGGTGATCTAACAGAAAATAAAAAATAATTCCATGTTTCTGTACAAATCTGAAATATTTTAAAAAGTAATTTAATATAATTAATGAATGCAAGAATAATCTTTGCCATATTATTTTGGATTCACGCGTTGACATTTACAATGGGCAAGAAAACATCGAGAAACTGCACCGTTCAATATTTTTCAAGGGAAAGATTCCTTAAATGTAGGATGGATTACTAACAACCGGCCTCCACGACTTTGGCTATATGTATTCAGAAGAAGCTGGCTCGCCGTGGCTGGGCCAGTGTTTCGTGGGCCATATTACAGTTTCTTAGGCATTCTACTTATCGATATAAACATAATATCTGCAACTGCGCCTAAGAAATTATTCCTCAACAAGCATCCAATACGGAATAAGACATGAAGAAACGATACATTTCCTACATGTATACGTACCCTCATGAATTTACGATTTTATCAGACTATAAAAGAACAGAAAAATCTCCTTCGCTATTCTTACTTCGTCAGTTTTCCTTAATGTCTCCCCCCCCTTTCTCTCTCTCAAAAGTTTAAATAATGAAAAATATTTGCTTTGTAGCTACCATCAGAGAGAATTATTCGAAATCATAACCGGGATATGAAGTTTGTTTAATCTTTCATCTTCCAGATTTTCACATTCCTATATCTAATACTGGCCGCAAACTTTCTTTGAATATATAACGTTTATAATTATGTATCATCTGATACCAAATCAGTAATAATAAGAAATGCTGCTAAGCACAACTGAATGCATACGTTGTTTTTCCGACATAGATGCTGTTGTATTAAAACGAATTCTGAAACCATTAATTTAATAATACTTCGTACATAAAGTGTTTCAGCAATATATGGTGTATTATTTTATATTTTGATAGTTTTCTTCTTATTGGCGCATCTTAAGCCTTATAGCCAATTCATAGAGAATAATGCCTAACCCTTAAATATGGCCATATTTTTATGAGAAGTTATAAGAGCATAAAAACATGAAATTGCAGAATAGTTACGAAAATAAATTAAGTTGATTTAATAGTTGGTGCTGTTTTCTTTGGGATATCGTAGAGATTTAGGAATAGAATGTTTTTTTCACATCCTGCATTTTTTTGATTTCGGAATATCCTTATTACATATTCACACATTTCCTGCATTTAATTATAATTTTTCATGTAGTGAATGTTTTGGAAAAAAAAATTCTAAGCAGTTCAATAAATGCATTAAACCATAGAAAAGCGTCGTGTGCTGTTTTACAAAATTACAGACGATATTTCTGGGACGAATGAGAAATGATAACACATGCACTGCATTGAAATTTGAACTAACCGCTAGTTGCGATTCTCTTGAGCCCAAATGCCGTCACCATTTTATAATATATTTTGTTACCATTTTAATAGTGTTTAACGCCCGTGTTTACTACTGAGGCATCACAGGTGGTGGACATGATACATGAGATGAAATGATAAATTGTGAAAGGAAAGGAAGGAATCGTTCCAGACCTAAGTTTAGGGTACCTCCCCGGCATTTTCCAATTATGAGGACTGAGGAAAACCTGGGAAAAACCTCGGTCAGGGAGTACGGTCGTAGCGGGCTTCGAACCCCAGACTTCCCGCTCAAGAGTCCGCGCCTTAACGACCTCAGCCACCCGTGGCGGTCAGAAAAATCTCCGAAAACACAGCTTAGTAAATAATACATTGTGAGATTACTTGTGAAAGATTAGATGTACGCAAATTGTATTTATATTTAAGTGACATTATGTTGCTGAGCTGCATTTAAAACATACAAAAGGAATTACATATAGTAATTGGCCCATTACATAAATTATGTAAGGATATAACAGCAAAACTACCTAAGCTATATCATTTTATATAACCATTACACTGCCTATACAAATGCATAAGATATAAGCATAAGGTTAGGAATTTAAACATGAAAATTGACGATTCTTTGTGTTTAAGCTCGCGATAGCTTTGCGGTGATACTTAGGAAAACTTAAGAGTAAAATATTATAATACAATATCAAACAAGAAAATACATTTAAACATTGCTTCACTGTATTTTGAGAACGCACACCTCTCTCCGAAATGGCCAAAACTTCCCACCATTAAGTTCTCCTGGTTTATTCGAGCTTGATACAAAGTTATGGTGCACAACTATGCGCCTACATGTCACTTCACACTTACCTTTGCTTCAGTAAGCCGAAGACCGGTGCAGAGTTGAGTGGACTGGCAACAGGTGTCAGCAATGCCTGTAAACTGTAGATAGCTTTTTTTTATCTTCCCCTCCTAAAGTGATCCCGGTTAGAATACGTTAAGTACCGCGCAAAGGAAATTGCAGCCCTATCACCCGTGCGGGTCGCAGCGCCGAGAGAATGTCGTCTGAGGGAGTTTACCCCGCAGTAGGATTTATATTTGCCGTGAGAGGAGGAGGTGGTTGGAACTCGCGCCCCGGTCTCTCTCGGGCAGGCGTCGTCGAGGTGTTGCTAGCGGTGGGGGATGCGCGGCCTGTAGGTGGGCGTGTTGCATTAATGAATGGGAGATGATCATTGACGGCCCCTACAAGTAAAGTTATTGTTGAAAGTTTGCATAGAGATAATTTGCTGATACCGTAATCTGCATCGAAAACAGCGATTTATGTTTTATACAATTTTTACAGAGCTGCAAAGTTCAGCTTTAATAACTTAATCATGCTCAATTCATTCTCTTAATAATAAGAGAACATCTGTGACTTCCATGGTTTTTAACAAATGCAATTAATTTTTAGTATTTGACTGGAACAAATGTTTATACAAATACACTGACATCTACTGACATTTTAAAAATGAACACAAATAAATAAATTAGCTCAGAAAAATGTTTATATATATATATATATATATATATATATATATATATATATATAATGAATGAGGCCCACTATATGTATTCAAGGGAACAAAATTAAAAGTTTCTTTTTATAAGCATTTTATTTATAGCTCCTCGGAGGTGTTCTAAGCCTATGCCCTTCCATTCCTGTTGGATAACTTCCCGAGGTGTTCAAGTTTCTTAAATGTCCTCCCTTAAAATCCTTTCCACTATCTATGGAGTTGCAGTTCGAAATTTGGCACAACTTTGCCTTGTCTTTCAGCATCCCCCCCCCTCTCTCTCTCTCTCGATATAATTGAATGAACTTCATTCAATACTCAGATTGATATTTAAAATGAAAAATGAAACTTTACTAGACGCAATCCGATATGACTCGGAACCATCACCTGTACAAATCTCCATTAATTTCAGAATATCCCAACTTATTCAAGGAAAACCCTGTATTATGTTTCAATTCAGTGCACTAGCGGACTCGTGAACAGGAGGTCTGGGATTCGAAGCCCACCAGGATCATCCTCCCTGATTGAGGACGTTCCAGGTTTTCTTCAGACATAAATGGCAAATGCCGGGGAGGTACCCTAAACTTAGTCCTGGAACGTTTCCTTCCTTAAAAAAATCCTTTCCCAATATATCATTTCATTTCATGTATCACCAGTGTCCATCGCCTGTGGTGCCTTTGTAGCAAAAACGGGCGCTAAACACTACTGAAAAAAATCTGTGGATGTCGAGGTTTTCCTTTATGTTAATACGCTTTAGCATTGGTGACTTTACTATCACATGCCCCTGAAAGCTTCATTTTCTATTGCAGCAGGTACAGTCCACTTCTTCATTTCTACTGTTTCGCCCATATTTGAGGTGTAATTTTAAATATATTCTTTTAATGGTCATTATAACACATTTATAATTTTCGCAAGCGTTGCTCAATCAGCATTCAACGTACTCAGAAGTGTATCGACGCCGATGTGGGCATTTTGAGCAACTGTTGCAACTGTAAAAGTCTAAGATGATTAGTGCTCATCATTTTCCGTTTGTGTGAATTCAGTTTTGTTATGTTAATACAATTTTTTCTTTGCTTGAAGTGTGTACACATTTTTGGCACCATCTCTGTATTAGTTGAAGTGATAAAGAACATTCGTGAGGAAATTTCTTCCATTTCTCAAAGGAAACTGCAGAGGGTATTGTTAATTTCTTAAACTGATGCTTGAAATGTTTGATAAATGGACGAAGGCAATTCCAGCATCTCCTTACTAGATAATGAAAGTGTGCGTATCTTTTAGCTGTCATACACGCGGACTTTTGACTTCCGTTCACCATGGTACGAGTTTTGAATCGACTGACCGACCGTTAAGTGCAGAGCGGTTCGCTAAAGACAAATAACCCAGGAAACATCAGCGATACCTGTTACATTGGCTTATATGTACATTTGACCCAGTCAATAAACACACAGTTCCTTTATGTTTCTCTAACGCAAATATATCATTGTTTTATAAAATATGTTGAATAACATTTTAAATAATATACTATGAATTTATTAATTAAACAATCCCGTGCACAGTAATAAATATTGATTTCGTGTAAAGGAGCAAGTATTGCAATTAATATACAGTATACCAGAATCGCAATCCAGCACGTTGTGAATAAGATTGCATTAAACCGTCCAAAATAATAATAATAATAATAATAATAATAATAATAATAATATGATTTTAAACAATTAAATTATAGGAAGAACAAAGCAAAATGTTATAACAGTAACATAGTAGCCTTCATTCAATGAGTCTTTTTGAAATATGATGAAAAAGTCTGTAAAAAGTATTTTGTTAATAGTTATTTTTTTTTTATTATTCTGTGAACATTACAGATTTCTCAATTACAAATTCACTTAATTAAAAACAATATCCTTACAGTTATAAAACAAAATAAAAACAGAATACACTAAATCAATATGACAAAAAAGTTTCAAAAACATTGGTAATGTTGGTATATGATAAGTTAATCAATGAACATTTTGTAATAAATGATCACAGGATAAAGTGAAAGTGTAAAGATTCATGTTGAATATATCAATAGTTAAATAATGTAAATTATTATATAATGTTTGCATTCTAAGCAGAGGAGAATATTTATACACATCAGTATTAACCCTTGAAATAAAAAAGATATTACGAAATCGATTTGGTGTAATATTTGAAAAGTAAAGCATATTGATTGTCTTAGGTTTGAATCATGAACCTTATTGTGTAATAGTTTGTAAAGGAAAAGTAACAAGTGACGATTCCTTCTGTGAGATAAACTTTGGTACTGAAACAACTTAAGTAAAGCGCCATAAGAAATTAAATTAGGAAAAAAACTTTTTTTTAAAAAAATGCATACTTTAGAAATTTGCGTTGAATTATTTCAATAAGTTTAACATATTTGTCGATGTAAGGACTTCATATAATAGAAGCATATTCAAGTTTGGATATAACAAATGGATTGAATAAAATAAATAGAATTCTCATTCATTAAAATAAAATGTATAACGAATAATAGATCCCAAATTCTTATGTGCTGAACTAACAATGTTATTAATAAGTTTAGTAAATGACGAGCCTTTGTTGAAAACTACTCCGAAATCATTCTTTGTTTCGACTAATTGTAAATTTATTTTATTTATAGTGTAAATAAAATCAACGTTACTTTCTAGTTTAGAAAAAGACATAACCTGATATTTTGATCTGTTAAATGGAAGAGTGTTTGCCCCACTCCATTTATTTAAGGTTATCAAATTAGCTGCTGTTTACTTAACCCTTCTGGCGAGTTTTGGGTTGCCGCGATTCTGGCACAGTGAATACTGGGCGTTTTAGTAAAAGGTGCAAAAACTAAACGGGAAATAGGGGGTGCTCTATTGAACATTTTGATAGCAGCCCTTATAACATGAGATGAAATGATAAACTGGGAAAGAACTTTTTTTAAGGAAGAAAGCGTCCCAGGCCTAAGTTTAGAGTACCTCCCCTGCATTTGCCATTTATGGGGATTGAAGAAAACCTGGATAAAGCCTCAGTCAGGAAGGATGTTACTGGTAGGAATCGAACCTCAAACCTCCCGCTCACCTCTAAACAACCTGGGCCATTCGTGGTGGTGAATATCTGAGACCCGGAACGTGCTGCAAGTTTTACCGGAGCTTTTGTTACTTAGATGCTTACTTGGAATTATCTTCATCTTCTTTAGGCTTAGACTTCATGGCCTCTTCCGGTTCTTGAATGCACCGCCGTTTTGATCTTCTTGAGCTCTTTACATGGCAGGTGTGTTTCTTCAAACTTTTCGATATACAACTTTGTTCCATTCTTTCTAAATGCTTAAGCCATTTTGTTCTGTAATGTTTAATTTACTCGAATAGGCGCGCACTTTGTAATTCTTTACCCATGCCTTCATTTCTAATGTAACCTCTCAGCAGGTAATCTTTATTATCTTAATTTCGGATTAATTTATTTTGCTTTCTTATTTTTAACATCCACTACCATATAAAATTGACGGCACTGCTATTGTTTCATAAAATGTTAATTGTGTGCTCTTCCTATGTTTATTTCTCAATTTCTTATTGTATTGCTAATCTGTAAATTCGAATATCCTTGTCATAATTATAAGATACTTTGATTTCCACATAGTTAAACATGAGTTTTGCTTCAGCATTATAACTTTTATTAAAATGTTAATCAAATATGGCCATAACTTCAGTTTTATTTGTTGTTATTTTACAGTTAGATATTTCATTAAGTTTGTGCTGGAGCTCGTCTTCTATTTTGAGAATGAGAAATTGGTCGTCAGGATATAAAATTGCAATCATAAAACAATTTTCTTCCAAGGGTTAAAGTATTCCATTCATAAATTATTTCACTTAAGTAGACATTAAGATATGTTGTTGACAAACTACAGCCTTGTCTCACTCCTTTATTTGTAATTTTGTATCTAGTATCAATAAAAATTCACGAGCAATTTTATAGGCCTTTTATAACATTAATTAAATAACCGAGAACCCTCTTTTGTTAAAATATACTCGTCTAACTGTTTTTCATAGTCTATAAAGGTGGTGTGAGTCTCTGAATTAAATTTTCAGCGTTTTTCAATTTTTTTACTGTAAAAATGCCATCTGCGCATTAACGCCATTTCCTAATTACGTTATGATTTTCATTAATTAGGTTATCAGATTTTTCTGCGATTAAATTGTCTAAATTTTATAACGAGATATTAACAAGCATTTCACAAATTTGACAGTCATATATGTCTTTTGTTAATATACCTTCTAGTATATTGCATATTCTATTCCAACATATGTTCATAAAATTTAACAATCTTAAATTTATTGTATCTGCTCCATACTTAAAAAGTACAAAATTTAAATCGCCTATTCTTGTGATGCTTTTCTATATCTGCTGTTTTAATACAATTTTCACTTCTATGTTATGGAATCTTTGCTTCTTCTCATTTCACACTACAGCCCGGGTAAGCCTTGGCCTGCTGCAGCGACCTCTGCTCGCTCCCTCTATCTTCGTCTTACGACTTCACTGATAGAGGGCAGTATTGCAGGGGGGGCATGTAATCAGATGCCGGCACCCCGCACGCGGCTTTCGTGATCGAAGAACGCCGCCTCTCCATCAGGCAGCTCTCCAATTGTCCTCACGAGTCTGACCTTCCTAACTTTGAAAAATTCCTAAACAGATACCGAGAATCAACCCGGGTCTTCCGGCCAGCAGTCAGCAACGCTAACCACTAGACCAGGGAGGTGTTTCAGTTTCACTGTCGTGCCATAAGTCTTCACAGTGTTGCCACACTTCCTTTTTCCTTATATTTAAACAAGCAATATCTTTTTCTGTCCTATTCAAATATTTTAACAGTTTATAAGTAATTTTTACAGCAGTTTCTACATTACTGACGCGTTGATTTAGAAGGTTTACTTATAGTAATTCTATAAGATTTTCTTTCAGTAATTAATCTGTTTTCAATCTTATTATTCCTCTTTTTATATTTTTCCATGGATCTATTAGAAATAATTTCGTGTTAACTATATAATGATCTCCTACATAAACTTGCACATCTAAGATGAAATGTGGTGTTTTCATGTTCGCAATATATAAATGAGTTTATTCTTCCTGCTTACCATGTATATGGTTATTAATATTTTCTTTCCCAAAAGAATGTGTTCATAATTTTAATTCACTAAATGCTGAAAAAACAATACATTATCTTCCGTTGTTGTCAATTGTTTGTTCATTTGCATTAATTGTTTCGAAAGACAGTTAGGGGAACGTTAAACGCTTATAAAAATTAAGTTATCCCATTTACAGCATGTACAAAAGAAATTTATCATATAATAATTTATCTATATAAATAAATTAAAATTTGTAAACTCATCAACCGACTTCGAGAGCATACGAGAATTGGTTTATAAAAAACAAAAGGGGAAAAAATGTTAAATACAGAGCGATCCATTTAACTAACGCAGGTTGCTGTTTCTATATGCGCTTACACAGGAGCTTCCAATGAGCCTTGAATTGCCCATTAGACCATGTCGAGAAGGCTCTGTGCTATAAATTTATTATATTCAAGCCTTATGTAAACAATAAATATGCGTATGTTCAAGTTTTATTATATTTATATGTACACTATTCAAAACTTCCCAATCTGAATTTCACACAAAAAACACGCCAGATTAGATACTGACGGGAAAGTTTAAAGCTAATGTTGATTAAATTTTAGGTTTCACTCCCAGCAGTATCCTTTTTTTTAAGCAAGATGCAAATACTAACTTATATTTTGTTTATTTATCGTTACCTAGCAACTTGTACTATTATTATTTGGTTTATAATACTATAAAATACTAAGTATATAATGTAATAGATGTATCTGCGTAATAAATTGTTTCAAACTGATGTATATCCCCAAGAAAGAATAGAACGTAAGCAGATAAGCAGCAGTTTTGAAATAGGCCATATTACAGTAATATTAAAAATTGTAATTTAGCATATAATATTTTTCATCCTATAACTAGCTGATTTTTATTCTTCCCAAATTCAAACAATATAGTAGTCCAGGTTGGCAAGCAACATAGACATAAGGATGTGATAAAAAAATTAATCCTATTTAAAATTTAAGTAAGAGACGCACTTGAATTTTCAAAATGTGGGTATTAAGTTCAAAATTTATCAATTTTGACTTTAAATTTCCTACTCAATATCTAAATGTATTTTTACATTACATTTATGCTTTTTAAGTACTTATTTAGATTGGGAAAATTTTAAATGAAAGCACTATATGTATTCATTATATATGTATATATATATGCACACACGTTTGCTAAAAATAATAAGAACGGAAAAGTAGAAATTAATAACTCTGCTACCATTGCAATTTCTACTATTCTATTCATTATTTTAGCTATATCGTTCTTTCTCTATTTTTATTTGCCTATATTGTAGCATTATTTTATTGTATATACCTCTAGTGTAACTTTATTCTTTCTTTTTAATTTGAGTTTACTTTTAAGTTTTTTCAGTTCACTAATTTGCTGTTTTTCTTCTTCTTACTTTTGTCTTTCACTTTCTCATAGTATTCCAGTTCTTATTTTGATACGCTTCATTACTACGATTGCTTTGTGCCTTCCACTGCTGCATGCATTATGGCAACCACATTAGGTAATGTAATGAAACGTGTCATTCTAAGCAATTAGTAAAGTATACAGGGCGTATTGGGTTTATTTCATAATAGGACTATTTGTGTGATTGCTTCAGTGTTTTGTTGATTTCTGCTTCCCTAGTTCTTATTACGAATTGCAGCGGGAATTAAATAGGGGGTGGGATTATATGTAAGAATGGAAATATGATGTAATAATGGAGGAGATTTGGAAATATTGGATTAATGATTTGATTATGGATTCTTAGGGATGATGATTTTCTGCTGACTTACGTTATCTTGGCTAGCTCTTCTTTCTTCGCTGGAATTTTTTCGATTAGGAGACCACAGGGGAAGGAGTCAAAGAGATTAAGAAGATGTATTGTATTATGAGATGAAACACAATTTATTGTCAAAGTCTGTTCCACTCAAATGTGCCACCGTTATTCCTTGGAGAATATCTTGTGCTGTTAAGACACTTTAGCTCTACTGCAACAGTCCCTTAATTAGTTCACCAATGGTATTGAATCTCTGAATTAGTTCAACCACAATATTTCACACTCTTTTAATACTCAATACTAGTCTTCGGCGAGTATTAATGATCACTGTTGATACTGATACCTCAGACACTGCCTACTGTTAATTCTATAAAACTGTTACAACTGACGCAACTGGCCACTGATACTGATGCAGCAACAACTGAATGCTTGAACTGACCCACAACTAACAAGTGATGATCTGAATGCCCATACTGGGCCACAAAATTACAAGCTTAAATAAATCAGCATCCGTCAGTCTCCGGAAGCTATCTTTTCATGACTTTAGAAGGATCTAGAATATCATTTTACACCTAAGAATTTTTATTGGATACCGCACTCGCATAATGTCCTTTTCATCTGTCTTATTGACTATCATGTATGCGTTACCCAAGACATATCACCCACATCTACAGTTAGTTCAGGATCAAGAGGTTATTGCATTGTATTTTTGCGCCCGTAGCTAAAATTGTTTATTACCCTTACCTAACATGATAAAAGCAAAACTCTCTGACAATATACAAAAAGAAACATCCACTAAGACCCTGCTTTAGAATTTTTCCAAGTAATAACGGTCGGTGTCCCGTTTGCTTGTTTCATATATAAAAATACTGCTTTCAATTGGCAGCAGCTTCCCTGTTCCCAATTTTCACGACAAGTTTTTTTGGCTAGGGGCATTTCTACGCTCTGGTGCGAGAATAATCTTACACACAATGCTTCAGCAACTTTATAGGAAATAAAAATGACACTATAACCGTGATTAAAGTAGAAAAATAATATAAAATTAATTAATATATTAATTCTAATTTATTTGGGGGGTGGGAGCTAATAAAGTCCATCTCAGAATTCAGTCATTTTGTTCTTTAGGAGTTACTTTATTTTCATTACACATATTCGATAATTCTGAAGAACAGACACTTTTAGAATTCTGTGTACAAAAAGTAATCATAATTTGCCTAAATCGCATTTTCAATTTAAGACTTTCACACATTTCTACACAGATGGTCATTTATCTCTCTTTACCAGATGACATAACTGTTAATGAAATACTGTATACTGTACTATATGTTAGCAGTGTAGGGTTACTGAGAGTAAGGTTCAACAAGTCTCCCGCACTAGCACTTGAAATTCTCATGAGCAAACGCCAGCATAGTTTTAGAAGTTAAGAGCACTTGGAAACCACAATGTGCGACATCAGGGTATGTTTCACGACCGCATCCAAACAACCTTGCCTTGGATGACTTCCAAATGACTCCCCTGTTAATTTTAAACATTTAAATTACCGAAACAATGTTCTTGTAGTGAAAACGTTAGATATTTCCCTGACAAGCTGTTCTACTTCTTTACTTACATATATGTAATGCACCCCGGTTGAATAATGAAAATCGTTCAGAGCAGGAAAATATTTTAATTCTCAAAAGTACAAATAACAAATTCGTATTTTATATTTGTGGTACTGTCAAAATTTTCTAGTTTTTAAGGAGAGAATCCAATTAGTTCTTTTTTTTGATTGATTGATTGATTGATTGATTGATTGATTGATTGATTGATTGATTGATTGATTTATGGACGCTCTTTAACATCTCAGGTCATTAGCGTCCCATTCAACTCAGGGAGTGAAGCGGCCGACAAATTTTGCTCAGAGGCCTCTTCTTTCAGGCTTGAGGTTCTTTATCGTGCCGTAAATGTACGACATGGTACCCACGGCTTTACTTCCCTTCCGAAGGAAGTCATACTTAGGATTTTTACGCCCGAAAAAGCCCATCGGTCCTGGCCGGATCCAATTAGTGAAGTACATATACTCTTACGATTATCGCCTTCCTTATCTGGTGTCATATCTTGTCTGTTAAGTAAATAATTGCAGCTGTAACTTCCGCTCCGCTGTGTTCAGTTCAGATGTAGTTGCATAAAGAAGGCTATGTGTAGAAGATTGTGACATGTTCTAAATGGAGTTTCGAGCTGTTCACAGAAGAACTTACTCCAAATCAAATTAAAGAGCGATTGGACGGTGTATATGGGGAAGCATCCCCCTCATATTCTGCCGTAAAAGAATGGGCCAATCTTTTTCGAATGGGTCGAGAAAACATTGAAGACAAAGAGCGTGCAGATGTTGGAGATGTTCACTCCTGAATACATCGCTCTTGTGGGAGGAGAAATTATGTAAGAGCGGCGGCTCAAAGTTACAAAAATAGCAGCAAGGTTGGGTATTTCTAAAACAACAGTCCTTCGAATTATTCATGAACATTTAAACAGGAATAATGTTAGTATAAAATGGGTACTTAGCCTTTTTTCCTCAGTCCAAAAGCAGCAACGAGTCATCTGCTGTCAGCCATTTTTTGGAGCTCAACCTTGGCAACGAGAGAGACGTTCTGAAAATCACTGTGACAGCAGATATGGCTATGTTCTTCTACTATGATCCCTTGTCCAAAAGAGAATCAATGGAGTGGCGTAAACCTGGCGAAGCACCGCCTCTAAAGACCGAGATCACTTAGTCAACCAAGCAGATCATGGCCACAATCTTTTGGGACTGTGATGGAATACTCTTCATTGACTCCAAGGAGAGGAACACCATAGTAAATGGGGAGTACTATGCTGGCCTACTGCACAGACTACGTGCTTCCATCAAATAGAAAAGGCGAGGAAATCTGAGTGGTGGTGTGCACTTTCTCCCCAACAAAGCACCTATGCACATAGCTCTTGTTGCAAAGGAAGTTGTGAAGAAATGTGGCTTCAAGGAGATCGACCATCCAACCTACAACTCAGATCTAGCTCCCAGCGACTATTTCCTCTTATCAAAACTCAAGAAGGACCTCTTCGAGGAAGGAAATTTAAGTGTGATGAAGAAGTGATGGGTGCTGTTTATTCCCATTTTGTAGACAAGACTTCTAACTATTTTGGGAGGGATTGAAATGTTAAATCAAAGATGTGAGAAGTGTATTTCAATAAAGGATAACAATATTTAAAAGAGATATATAGCTTTTATCTTTATCATACCTAGAAAATGTTAAGACCTACCCTTTTACATGCTTGAAATCATTTTGACAGGTCCTTCGGAATCGCTTCTGCAGCCTTTACCACCTGCTTCTGACGATGAAAAATGCCTCTCAAGAACATATATCTTCAATTTGAGGAAAAGAAATAAGTTTCATGTGACTATAGGGAGAATGAGGAAAATACTTCACGTTGATTTCTGTGAAATGTTCAGCAACAATATTTGTGATGTGCAGCCGTGCAGCATCCAGCTTGTTTACACGGAAATGTGGACTTGTAGAGAGTTTAGGACATCTCTGTAGTATTCACTAGCTACAGTTGTATGTGGAGAGTTTACCAGTACGGAATGACATTCTTGAATATCGAAAAATGAGATGATCATAATATTTCCAACAGAAGCAACCACTTTTTCTTATTTTTGTGTCGGTAACGATGAAATTTTCTATACAGAACTTTGAAACTTCTTCTCAGATCGAAATAGTGCACCCAAGTTTCATCAGCAATGATTACCTTCACATCTTTCTATAACTTCATCTTAAACTGCATGCAAACGTTCTTTTGTTCGGGAATCAGCAGCCTTGGAACCTACCGTGCGCAAACACTTCTCAAGTGCATCTTTTCAGTAACCAATGTGTGCTCGGCACCCAGTGAAATTTTCAGAATTTCTGAAAGAGATCATAATGCAATTCGACGATCCTCTCTCATAATGACAGCAGTGGTGTTAATGTTTTCTTCCATCAGAGCACAAACTGGGACGTCGAGTGCACCTTCCTTTGAAATTGATTGCTTCTATTCTTGAAACATTTTAAACCCGCTTCGAGTTACTATAAATAAGTACAAACTCTCCATAGATATCGTTACATAGGCCTCAGCTGAAGATTTTTGAGACCAAAGCATAATTTTAGCATCTCGTGCCACCTCTGTTTTGATATAGATGGAATAGAACATCTCTCACAGGCGGGAACCTAGTGAGAACAATGAAATACCACAACAGGCATACATTAAGCAAACAAAATATTGTAAAGTTAAATTAGCGCGAGAAAGTGTCTGTAAAGAAAGTATAATAATTATTTACTGAATAGCCAGTGCCCACTGCCTGTGATACGGACATTAAACATTATTCAAGACAACTCTGTACGTGTTAACCGCATGTCAAGTGTTTCGCCGCTGTCTTTGTTAGCGAAGTTAAGTGATAAAAGGAACAGCACAAACAAGTAATAGTGAAAGAAAGAAAAATGCATTAAATATATTGCCAGAGTTGCAATAACGGAATATGTTAATACATAGAAAGTAAGAAAGTATGATAGGGACAACGCGATAACTAAGAATTAAACTAAAACAGATCATTTAGTTTCAAACTGTACGAACGTACATGCATTTCAGTCCTACAGCTGATACTAGAGTGTTCTCTGTAAATTGTCTGCACAAGACAATGCGACTTAAACCTGGCAATAAACTGAACTTCTATACTGCAATCTAGATTTACATCCCAAAAGGCCTGTTCCAATATCTGGTCACACCTGGTGGTCAGCTGCACATTAAGCCGAAGATTCATGGCTCCAGTTCTGTCACTTTAAATATTTCTTATTTAATTCCTATTTCTAAATTGTTTTATCTTGTTTCTCAAAAAGCAGATCAATATCGGAGCACTGTAAAAATATCGCGCGGAGAAAGAAGATTTCGATTAGCTATTGAACGTTTTCAGGCGTATGAAAAATTTTAAAATCTCAGACCTATTTGACTTTCTTTATAAAGCACCTACAATCCAGTGCACGAAATTTTCTGATATCTTTTATCCAAATTTGAACTCTTATTTAAATTTATATAAAAATATTCATTCCAAACATTTAACTACGCCAGATACTTTCAATAAACTTGTGGGAATGTAATATTTTATACAAAGTAGTTTTACTTTGTACATTAAAGTATTAAATGAAATTTTAATGCACTGAAATTGTCATGGTTTTTTTTAATGATGCTTTACCATAGAACAAAAGAGAAGAAATTTGAAAGGGGGGGAAAAATAAGCTAATCGAAATTATTTAACTATCCAAAAACTACTGATTTACATTTCATTTCTCCAAAAAAACTTTTTTTTTCAATAATGATCTGCTTTCTACTGTTCGACAGCCTAAAATCTCATGCGGTTAGTAAACTGTTCCTGTTCCAAAATTGTAACTATTGTATTGTTGACGATATTATCTAGGTATATCATTATTAAAGAGTATATTAAATTTAAATCTACCAAATATGATTTTTATCCTATGCCCATCTCCGACCCCTCTGTCATAAGTGGACGAGCAGCCCAGTATAAAGAAGAACGTAAAAATAATCTCCAAAGGCATTGTCAAGAACATGCAAAGAGAAACAACTGAGAACAGCAGGACAAATGCTGAGGTGCTCTACAGTCATGGATACGCCATGGTCACAAAGAGGGCATGTAGCTGTTTCAATCAGTCCAATTCTATACAGGCGACTCTGTAAGTAGTCATGGCCCGTAGCAGGCCATGCCAACTGATCCAGGTAGAGAACTAGGAATTCTTTCTGACTTGTTCAAAAGGGAGTTCCACTTTTTCCCAGAAGAAAGATATATGACGCTTTATATTCCGCAGGGGTAAAAGTGAGTCTGGTTGTCTCATTTGGGATTCCGTTTTCGCCAACTCATCTGCCCGCTCGTTTCCATATATCCCGCAGTGGCCAGGAATCCAATGCAGTGCATGTGGTTCTTCGTTCAAAGACAAATATTTGTGATTATAATTCTTGCAATTTATATTACCTATTACAGATACAAGTTAAAAGCATTCCATTGTTGTAGTTAAACAATGTTATCCCTTATTAAGAAGCAAACTTTTTCAAAAATGTGTGCATAAAAAGGCATTGAATTTTCTTTCATATTTTACGCACTAACAGTTCAGCCTCCTTAAAGATTGCTTTATATTGTTCTGAATTAGAGGAAGAAAATTTTGCGTGTCAATTGTAATCATAATGAACATAAAATTTAATAATAATTTATGCTAGCTATAGTTAAAGCTGATTAACTAATTTTATATTGCCATAGGCATCAACTCAAAAATGGCAAAACTACACGCAGAGTTTGCTTTGAGTGTGGAGAACATTTCATAGGGTAACCATATTCTGAAATGTGAACATTCCAACACCTTTTCCTTACCAAGGCATCTTCATTTGAATCACTTCGCCATTCTTTCCATTAACTTATCATAAAATCACCTTTTAAAAGTTCGGTGTCTGAAGATCAGCATATTTTCTTTGTACAGAAGGACGCTTGTGTTTTGATTGCGTATCTTCTCTCTTCAAGCATCAACAGTAGTCAGCCAGCATTGCTTCGTTCAATCGTTCCCTGATATCGTCTGTCCATTTCCTTAACTTCTTGATGAAATCTTTCACCTCTGCTCATCACTCATGAGTCCCAAATTAGGTGGAAAGTAGTCAAAGTGAGAGTTCAATAAGTGAAGTTTCAAACTCACATTGCACCGCCTGTGGTGCCTCAGTAGTGAAAACGGGCGTTAAACACTACTCAAAAAAAAAAAAAAAAAAAACTCACATTGCAACCTAGAGCCTGTAACATATTTCTTACACTTTCTTCTTACGCTTTCTTCGTATTGCATGTCTTTAACATTTCCAAGGAACGTATTGATAACATCATTGAAAGCAAACCATACCTGAAGTTTTACATCGTTCATAGCGTTAAAAAGTCAGTATCCTTCATTAGCTGGGCGATCTGTGGCCCATCAAATACATCTCTCTTGTATTTTAGCACCAGACAAAAGTGAAAATTTACGGTATAAATACTTGAAGCACAAGCATCCTTGTCTAGTGTTTTGATGAATTGTTTCAAGGTACCAAGTTTAATATGAAGCGGAGGCGATAGCAGACTAGACTGACACGCATTACATTTTTTTTTTCTCTCAGCATTAAACGTTTCCTCTTAGGTTATTTTTTCATTGACAGTGTTTATCTCTCCATCTATTGTCCCATTCGTACAAAAAGGAGGACATTTTGTATGCCCACCTGCTAACCAAGTTAAGATACAACAAACTTTTTAGATCTCTGTTGATATTTTGGGGTACTTAATTTTCCTAAAATAGATTTTCATGTTTAACTTTAAAATGTACTATATACTATTTCAATAAATGGAGTAATATTATTCAATTGTTTTTTAAAAACAAAAACAGAAATTGCTATCTTTGTATTCGACAGCTTGAAGCCACATCTTATTGTTAGTTCCCTCGCACTTTGTACACAATACAAAGAAAAAGTGAAACATTGCACTAAACAACAAGTACACTACTGACTACCACGGCTCATGAATTTTAACTGGCGTCTTTGTTTGCTACGACTATGACGCAATCACTTCTCCTTTCTTCCTGTCCATGCGCTGATAAACTCCAGTCACTTTGGAAACTTTAAACACTTGGCAGAGTTACTGATAAGAAAGTAAACAAGGATTGCTTTGAATTTTGCGTTATATTATATATAAGCATTTATATATAATTTGTGTGCGCTAAATTTATTCATATTTTGCTACGGTATCGTTTTCACCGTATTTTAGCAGTATAATCAATAGAAATTCAGATTGCTAATAATCTGCACGTGTTATGATAAAACTTCTGTCATTTTTTAAATCAGCAGGCCGTTTTCCATTTAAATTGTTTATTTTCACCAGTACATCGCAAGTCAGTATAATCATTTATACTTTTCTTCATTGCAGCGACAGTTAAAAATGTTATAGCCCAGTACAGTTTCAGATCACTAACTGCATGCTATATAGAAAATCCTTGACCACATTTCTCGCTATATTGGTTGGAGAGGAGCTTGAAACTAGTTGCTAAATGTGATAGTCTCGAACTCATATCGGTATCAAAGTGAATCACTTTTCACAGTCCTCGCTGCGACCATGCCTCTCTCTCTTGCAAAGTTCACGTTTGCAGAAGCGTGTTAATTAATTCTGTTAAATACATCAGCTTCAAGTTTTCATGTTGATTTGAAATGATGTCGCAACCCACAGTACTGTCTTTAGGTTTTAATTAGTTAAGACATGCACCTGTTATATGAGAGCAAATGCTTATATTTCACTCATGTGATGTCATCTTAAAATCGACCAATGAAACGACAAAAAGTCCTGAATTTTGACCAATCACAGCAGATTACGAAGTGAAATTATCGAAAATAAAATATCAAATCCGTTTTATCACGCGACGTGCACTTGGCTTGTGGTCAGTGTAGCCAACTCTATAATTTCTGAACACGCATCACTGACCACTTTTGCTAGAGGCGGTGGGGAGCTATTGATAGCAACAAAAGCATGGACAATCGACAATCATAACGCAAAATGGAGGGTTCTTCAAATGGTTTTGATGATGCGTCAAATGTGCAAACTGATCTTATCATTAGGAATTCCAAACCACAGAATACAAAGAAAAATAGAGACACTGTGTTACATCTCTCTCTCTCTCTCTCTCTCTCTCTCTCTCTCTCTCTCTCTCTCTCTTGGTATTAGAAAATTGAACGGTAACTATTGTAATGGTCGGTTTCAGTCTCACGGTTTCTGAATAGAATAGATATTCCTAAGTATAACATTTTATACAACTGTTAATGTTCTGTGCGCGAATTTCGTATATATATATATATATATATATATATATATATATATATTCTATTCTTACTCTATTCATAAACCCGTATTTTACTCTTCTCTATTGTCATTACTAACAATCGGCATTTTCTGTCGCTGGATGTTTTCAAAAGGTTAAGTACAAAATACAATTATTATAGTTTTTTAAGAGTTTACAGGAATTGTATTTAAATTCTTATTTTATTCGTGAAATAGTCTTAATAAGTATCACATGAGAATCTGAACTCGTGAAGTTATCGGTTATCTCAGACCCTCTCGTGACATTACTTGTGATAATTACTTGTTGCCTACAGTTTTATGATCAAATCTCAGGGTAAAGGTAGGTAAGTATGCATGCCTACACAAAATATTAAATATAATAGACATTAATACAGAATCGTGTAAATAAATAGCAAGAACAAGATTTTTGAGTTATAATCAATGAAAACTGAAAATAGATATAAAAATTACTCAATACTAATAGAACCCATTTTTCTTTACAGGCTCTAGAGTGTGATGCTATTACGTTTTCTCCCAAGTCATTTTCTGTCGCAGGAACAAATTCGGTGAACACGGTGAGTGCTAGAAAAAGAATCATTTTCAACTATCACACGGCTGGAATGATGTTACTGTTATAAAATACTTTTTTTTATGAAAAGCTTACAGGAAGTTTCCTTAAAATTCATAAGGTAATGCATTTTCAGAATTACTTGTGAGTGAAATCTTTTTCTCAAAATAAACGACAAATATTTTGAGGGGCAGTCATCCTCACCTTGAATGTTTTCGCTGTTTTCCCAAGTCACTTAGGCGAATGATGGGATGGATATTTACTTTCCACAAAAATTTTCGCTCTTTCATTTCATTCCGTTGGTTCTGTTACAGGGCCGAAAGTGCCAGAATAGGTGGCCTGTGTGTGGTGTGACGGTGACTTGCGCTTTAGAAAGGTTTCTGCCACACTTTCTGGTATGCAACATACCATTATAAGGGACTCGAACTTATTTCAGGGGGGGGGGGGGATCGTCAGCGTCGGGGTGTTCTATTTGGAAACATTAAAGACCCGATCTATGTCTGGACTTTGCCACCCCTGGATTCCGGCCGCCTTGGGTCTCCTTCAACTGCTCCGGGAGGTGCCCCCTCTAGAGGACGTAGATAAAAACGGCCAGCCGTTGAGCAAGACAGGAGTACCAAAATACCTTCACCCTGCCTAACAAATCAAAATCTAATATCAGTTTAAACGTTTAGTTTTAATACTTTTACAATTACCAAATTAACTCACAAGAGGAAATTATGTGTTGACGAGAAATGAAGCAAATTCAGTTATAAGTAAAGCTCACAGAGATAATCGAGATAAATTAGTCAAATATCTAGAATACGATGTATATGACATAAGAACTTGCATTTAAAATATTACGATTCCTTAAATAGAACAGAGGAAGATATAATAAATCAGGAACAATACATTGTACATTATAAATATTTATGGTACGGTATATACAATCCGGAAATAACTATAAACAGGAAAATTAATACAAATTGTTAATAGTGTTCATGTAATTACCTTACAAGAAATTGAAGAAGTAATAATCAAACATAAAAGTAAAAAATATCCAGTACCTGATGAAATAAATATAGAATTAATTAATTATGATGAATTGCTATTTGAATACTAAAATCCCTGAAGAATAGCCTATAGCAACCATTATTTAAAAAAGGAAATATGAGTTAAACTTCAAATTATAGATGTGTTTGTTGTATGCCGAATACAACTTATAAAATGTATGCAGGTGTCTTAAGTATCATACTTAAAACCATTGCTGAAAGTTTAGTGTTAGAGTAAAGTATTTCTTAAGAGGTAGATCCTGTAGGGATATTGCGCCAGATAATACAAAAAATGGGAATTTAATTTACTAACCTGACATTCATAGACTTAAAAAAGTTTTGACAAAGTGAACAAAATTCCCTTAATAATATAATGGCACGACAGGGACCTAAGCGATTACATTTTAACTTTCTTTTTATGCCCTAGTTATAGACTTGTTTTGTTGATTTCGTTTATTTATCGACGTTCTTTAACAGCTCAGGTCATCAGCGTCCCATTCAACTCAGGGCGTGAAACGGCCGACCAATTTTGCTCAGAGGCCTCTCTTTCAGGCTTGAGGTTCTTTATCGTGCTGTAAATGTACAACACGGGACCCAATAATTGACTTCCCTTCCTAAGGAAGCCATAGAATTTTACGCCGGAAAAAATCCATCGGTCCTGGCCGAATATGAACCCGCGATCTTGGGTTTAGAAGGAAAGTATGGTTATCACTACACTACCAGGACCGACATGGTTCAGAAGAATTAAGTGTGTATAATCAGTAGTGAAAGGAGGGGGGGAAAGAAAAAGAAAAAAGAAAGTCTTTTGAAAGAGTTAAAGAAGAAAGCAGGCTCAAAATATTTCAACACGCTCAATTTGTATATGAACAAAATTCATACCTCCATTGATTAGTTTGAGTTTTATCCGTGCAAGTTGGTGGCAGGATTTCATATCCATACTTGGAATTACAAATTATAAAGTGGAAGGTTTAATCGGCAGTCTGAAAACGACAGGTGCTTGCCTCGAGACAAATGAGAAAAAAATTATAAACATGAATAAATAAACTTGCCTCTGAAAACATCAGACAATAAGAGGAGCTAAAAACTCTGTCCACTTGAAGAAGGTAATGTTTAAACCATGCCCAGAAAAGAACATTTTTCATGAGAAAATATTTTGCAATTACTTCAAAATTTTCTTTGGTTACCCAAGGACTGATATATGCAGCACTTGCGACTGCAGTAAAAGCATTGAGTCTATAAAATGAAATTAAATAAAGGTTTCATACATTAAAGAAAGAATTAAGAAAACGAACGAAGAACGTGTATTTCACAAGAAACAGGCAGAAGGTTTTTTTTTTTTTTTTTTTTTTACGAAAGGAGGAAGAAAACAGGGGAAGTATTGAAATGAAAGTGATATGCATGGGAAGAATTCGTAACTACCAAACATTTTATAAGAAACAGATTTCCATGTTCAACATTCATGTCCTCTCTACTGCAGAATGTAAAGAAATTTATATTTTTCAGATTAAAACAAATAAAAAAAAAGATTACTGAGTGAGTGACTTGAGTTTACATTTTTTTTAATCTCGTTGGAATAAACGGTCATTTAAAGGGATTGAGATAAATCGTTAGTTTGTCCGAACATGGTTAGTATTTTATGATACGAGATAATGTGACGAAGTTAAATCATCCTACTACAGGGTGCGGTTTACAAGAGAAAGCAATGGTCGCTTCACAGAAACAGCAGAGGGCAAATTCTCCACAGATGATCTCAGAAGAAACCTTAAGAAGTACAGACAGCTAGAATGTTATACAACTATAAAATATTATGATATCGAACGTTTCCTTCAGTTTGTAACTTTCGTCCATATAAAGAATAAATAATAGATGTCATTATGCTTTAGAAAGCAAAAGAATACCTATATCTATAAGCATAAACAAATGCCGGGGAGGTAACCCTAAACTTAGGCCCGGAACGGCCCGGGTGTTCTAGGGTTCGATCCCTCCCTAAAAAGGGGGTTTCTCCGGTACTAAGGAAAGTTCAATAATTACTGACCCCGTGCCAATTTCAGCTGCATAATTTTTTGATCTCCAATATCTTATAAAGTTGTTTTACATACATACCTCCCCGGCATGTACTATTTATGAGGACTGAGGAAAATCTGGGGAAAAAAAAAAAAAACTCATTCAGGGAGTCCTGGCGGGATTCAAACCCCAGACCTCCTGCTCACGAGTCCGCGCCTTAACGACATCGGTCACCCATGGCGGTTTGAGAGGCGGGCTTTCGGATAAATTCACTCCCTGCATTCTCAGACCCTCTTTTGATATTACACGTGAACGCCAATGCACGGTCTCATTATTCACCAATCAGAATGAAACTTAATCGATAATTTTAAAGAATGGTGCTCAAAAACTTAGCTGATAGTTTTTTCTCCAACATTTATTTTTTTTTCCTTGATCCTATAATCTCTGCTTCGTTTCGACTAGGACTCTGGGAAGCCTATTGTCATGCATACACGAAATATACACAATTGATATCAAAATAGTAATAAATGAGAATTGTTATAATTGTGTGCAGTTGTATTTTATTTCATTTAGATCTTCACGCGGTTCTGCATGAAATTAAAGCTAAAAAATGAGTGTATGTTTTCAGAAATATCAAACAGTGTGTACTAAAAGTGTAAAAAGTCGCATTGTTCTCGCATTATCTAATCCCTCTCTTCCTTATCATTTTTCTTGGGTAATTCCATAGTGCTTTCAAACTCATGCATGTCATCATTAGATAATTTATCATGACAACAAACACTCATTACCCACAATTTAATTACCGAAAAATTATCAGCACTGTGGTATTAATAAAGCTAGTGCACTTAATGCAAATGGTTCCCTTTAAAAGTATATAATTATGTGCAAACTGTTGTTTAAATAATAGTTTAAAAATGAAAAATTCAAATTTGGTCAGTTATCAAAAAGCTTTATGTAAATAAACAACATAAAGAAACCACATTTTGTAATAAAAAGTCAAATACATTGAAGGATTGTCTGGCAATAGAATTTCTCATGCTTAAAATGCTCTCTGCAAGGAAAACGTTGCTCGGTCTCTTTCCCGCGCGTTCTTCATTTGGTTCTCAAGGACTAGAGGGGCATAACTCCCCTTTCCATATCTTCATAAACCGAAAACGGGTATCGATCGAAAATGTATTGAAAACCTTCCGGGAACTCGCGTCTGTACACGTCACCTTCCACTTAGAGGTGACAAATGGAGCACCGCGATTATCCGTACTAGGTCTTAATTCATGCAGTGGTTGGAGACATATCTTTGAGAATGCAGTGCTGAACATACCTTTCAGAGTGGGAGTGGATTTGATGCATCTCTTAATGCCATGGGAAGAACTTCAAATTGGTTGCTAGTTTACATTTTCCATTTAATTTATAAAACTGACAGAGACGTGAGAGAAACATTCATATTCTAAATTTAAACTTTAAATTATAGATGAGAATTTATGTGGCATGGTATTGTTGACAAAGACTAGAAGAATTTCGTTGATTTTGTTCTTTTAATAGCTGCACAGTAACAATAGTGTTTTGCGTTCTTCTAGAGTTATGTGTGAAAACCAAAATGGTGCATAATTGTGCCTTAATAAGTGAATCGAAATGTTCAGGGCTAATCAAGAGTTTATACACTTCTTTAATTCCACAGAATATTTGAAATATTTCACAGAAAATGTCATTGGAGCTTTCAATGAAAATAATATTCTGATATCTCCGAAAAAATAAATATTTCTTTTAGTTTATAACAGGTTAAGTTATTTACAAACATTTCTGATATTAAAATACAACAAAAAACAAATACTTGTCTCCTTATTTCTCTTGAAAGTATGCGGCAACTGCCAAACGCAAAGGAAAGTGTACGATAAATGAATTCTTCAAAAATTGGAAGATAAATTTAATCCACGAGCGTAATTTTCGTAAACTAAACTGAGTTTCTAATGCGATAAAAATTCAATAAAAGTCTGGATAACAGAAGATTAAAATATGTGTGAACATGACTCCGAACGCACAAAGCTATACCTAGAACAGAAAGGTGTTTCTTGAAATGTTGACATTTAAAAAACAATGCGAATGATCGTCAATTGATATTTCTCCACATACACCGAAGGATAAGTTGAGACTATGCAGAATCCCGGATTGAAATTTTACGATGTGTGATCAAAAAATAACGGCAATTTTTTTAATTCGCAAACTTCATAAATCCGATTTTCATTTTCATTTTTTTTTCTTTATTAAGCTTGTTGTTACACATGTTTCTGACCAATGTTGGCGTTTTCAGCTGTTATGAACGTTTAGTTCATTATTTACAGTCGTAAAGGTTAGCCGTGTTTTGGTGTGCTCGGTGATTTTTTACTTTCGAAAAAGATGGATCAAAGAATTTGTATTAAATTTTGCTTGAAAAATGGGATAAAGTGCAACAAAGTATTCGAAATGTTGACTGTGGCTTTTGGCGAAACTGCTATGAGCAAGACAAGAGCTTACGAGTGGTACAGACGTTTCAAAGAGGGCCGTGAAGACGTTGAAGATGACGAGCGCCCTAGCACATCAATAACCGCCGACAACGTCGAAGAAGCGAAGAAAATGATTCTGGAAAATCGCCGAATCAGAGAGGTTGCTGATGATGTCGGTATATCGTCTGGTTCATACCTCGCTGCTTGTTCGGGATTTTTGGCAAAAACGAAACCGTTATGTTGCCTCGACCACCATATTCGCCGGTCATGGCCCCCTGCGACTTCTTTCTATTCCCGAGGCTGAAGAAAACCATGAAAGGACGACGTTTTGCCACCATTGATGAGATAAGAACACAAATCACTCAAGGAGCTGAAGGGCATACCGAAAAGTGAGTTCCAGAAGTGCTTCCAAGATTGGAAAAAGCTCTGACACAGGTGTATTATATCCGGAGTGGAATACTTTGATGCGAAAGAATTGATGTTAATGAATAAGTGAAAATTCTTTAAGAAAAACGAATATTGCCGTTATTTTTTTATCACATCTACCTCAATAAAGATGATATTAACAATGCTACGTTGTAAATGAGTTTGTTTTTACAATTATGCAGGCAGTTATTACAGTTCTCCAGTGGAATCGAAAAGTTGGTTGGACATTGAACGAAGTGAGATTTAATTTTTGCCCTTTGTAAACTACTTCAGTTCAACGCAGCTGTTTACTTGTTGGCTAATATACACACCTCTTCTTTACCTGTGCCATATTCATTTCAAAGGTACGGTCCTCTTAGGTCCTGTGATTTAATGAAATAAATAAATGCCAATATCGATACTTTAATTGTTTAGTGCTTGTAATGTCTTTAAATACTAAGTACTAGCGGGTTATGTTTAATTTAATATTACTTTTTGGAAAAATAAAGTTATAAAAGTGCAATGATGATATTAGTCCTAGCAAATCTTATCCTTTGCGCCCTTACTGTATAGGCATTTTCAAAAATTGCCTGATTTGTGTATTTAAAGGCATTACTATTGTTGAATGGAGCTAAAAATATGAAAATTCTTCAAATCATTATAAAAAACCATACGTGGAAGACAAAATCTGACTCCGTGTCCCTCAATAGAAGTCAACAATTAATCAAATTTAACCTTCAATATTAAAAACCTTAAACCAAAATTTAATTTCGCAACCCTATGATTATTTACCTAAGAAACTAATGTTGAAGATATGAAAGAAAATTATCGGTGAACTACAAGCAGGAAAACATTCAAAGAATAAAGAGACCCCTTACGTGAAAAACAAAGAATTATATCTTTTCTCTCCATTTTTATATAGAACTAATGAAAGATTGAAACACGATTTGTAAGTTTTGGTTTTGGATATACCAAACCTGCTGTTTTACAGTCATTTCTTGTGAGACATTTAGGGCCAATTTTCAAAACATTTCCAATTCTGAAAAAAATTGATTCATTGATTTAAAGTCTTTAAATACTTCTATTAGCCCAATGATTCGGGGTATCAAAATTAATGAAAATGTCATTAGCTCACCTATATTTAAAAGCCTCCGTAGAAATAGTTTTAGTATTTTTGAATCAGCAGTCAATTTTTATTAGAGAATTGAAAAGCTGCCAAATTTGCATACAGCAATCATATATATACCTTCAAAAAGAACAGAAGTGTTAAACTGAACTACAGGTAAAGACATGTGTATATTCTTCTTCTTTTTCTTCTTCTTCTTCTTCTTCTTCTTCTTCTTCTTCTTCTCCTTCTTCTTAGTGGTGGTAGAAGTAGTAGTAGTAGTAATAGTAGTAGTAGCAGCAGTATTAATAGTAGTAGTAGTAGTAGTAGTAGTAGTAGTAGTAGTAGTAGTGGTAGCAGTAGTAGTAGTAGTAATAGTAATGGTAGTAGTAGTAGTAGTAGTAGTAGTAGTAGTAGTAGTAGTAGTAGTAGTAGTAGTAGTAGTAGTGTTTTATTTTTATTTTGTATAATATCAACATATATATACTTCATTTGGCGGTGTATATTTATATCTCCATAACTCCATTTCCCATCTCCACAACTCCATTAATTTCATCTCCATTGTCCGTACTTTTTTCAAGAACAGAAAGAAGTGAATCAGTCGTGGCTCGTTGGTTAAATTTTGGGAAGACTGCAAATTCTGACGTTTACAGGATATTATCAGGGGTTCATTTTTAAATTGTTTACAATCTCACACCTGCAGTTATCATTAATAGTTTTTATGTTTATTGTTAACATCCATTTTATATTCATGATTATTAAAAAAGTATTATATCCGGAACATAAAATACAAAATGCTGCACTTACTAATTATGTATTTTAAAAATGGTTTAAGGGTGTTTAGATATTTAAGGGATGACACCGCCTTAAAGCTTTCAATTACAAGCCGCGACTGGTATTAAATAAGTGAACTGTCACAATGGTTTCTACGATTGCGTGGAGCTGACGAGAGAAAGAGTGCATACAGTAGCGTTTAGTTCAACAACTCACCGCCAGAAGGCATATTACCTGTGGGTATTTACTAGACGGGACGGGACGGGACGGTTGTTTGCTTCAGAAAAAGCGGAGCCTAGCTTGGTTGTTTACATGTAAAACTGCGACCGAGGCAGTCTAGAAAAAGAGTGAAGTCTTTTTGACGCATCCTGGATCCCTTAGAAGAAACAGACAATAATTAACATATCTACTTAGGTATAAAAGTAATAAAATTAGTGTTGTGTTTCTAAAAAACGGCTGGGGAGACTTACTTAAAAGTGGTGCAGAGACTGGAGTAGGCGACGATTTGCTTTCCTGCATTGGTTGGTCTCAGCGTGTCTATAAGCTTTGATAAAAAAAAGTGTTCATTTCATTGGAAGTTTGACTGTCGATACAAACATAGTTGAGAATTATATGCACTTAAATAGAGTTTAAATATTGAGTGTATGTGAACTTATTGGTTGTATCAGATCCCATGAGGCAGATAAAAGCACTTCCAGTATAAGAAAAAATGTTCAAATTATTTGGTTTAATAATAACACTAACCTCTTATTTATCCCCAGTAACTTGGTGAATGAAATATTTGAGACACGTTAATGTTTGCATCTGTACATTCCCAACTAATTTGTCCTTTCCTTAAAATTAAATTTGCACATACAAAACGTCCTTTCCACATCACATAAAGTGAAGTAACAAAACTTATAATCTGGTAGGATCAATACCCCTATCACCATCACATCCTTAAAGCATATTGTTAGTTTAACTCAACTTCTTTACCAGGATTTTGGTCAATTTGTGATTTACAACTTCACCTTGCCTACAGCCTCCTGCATCCAGATATTTAATTTTATTTTGTATTTTATGCATGGTATTCCTACTGCAATAACTCCCAAAAAAGTTATTTGCCAAATTGGTTTGGGGTTCTAAATAATTACTGGGGAATGTCTGTTTTTTTTTTTCTTTCATAAGTATTTTGTTTTTGTATGCTTTCTGTCTTTGCGTGATAAAAATCCAGAAATTAGAAATTATCACAAGTAGTGCTTCCTACGGGACTATAATAGCTCAGTTGAAGTTCTAATAATTCTTAAAAACTGAAATATAAAAGCTAACTTCAAGGCTTTTTCATCAAATTAAAATGTATAAATATTAGCATTCATCTCCATTATA
The DNA here is from genome assembly GCA_030762175.1 of Metallyticus violacea. Classification (NCBI taxonomy): domain Eukaryota; kingdom Metazoa; phylum Arthropoda; class Insecta; order Mantodea; family Metallyticidae; genus Metallyticus; species Metallyticus violacea. Next base: position 107,515,989 of record CM060840.1, on the reverse strand, counting down.
CAGAGAGTGCCAAAAATGTATATACATTTCAAGGAAAGAAAAAACTGTGTTAACATAACAAAACTGAATTCACTCAAACAGAAAATAATGAGCACTAATCATCTTAGACTTTTACAGTTACAATAGTAGCTCAAAATGCCCACCATCGGCGTCGATACACTTCTGAGTTGGTTGAACGACTGATTGAGCAACGTTTGCGTAAGTGTCCTCAGCGATTGCAGCACATGCCGTTTCAATTTCTTCCCGAAGTGCTGTCAGTGTAGCTAGTTTTCGGAGAACGCGGTGGAAACTCAATCAGACCTCTTTGTCCTATCCAGTGCCTTGGAAGATTGTCATCAAGGTACGCAAGTACATCTCGGTAGTAATGTGGTAATGCACCATTCTGTTGGAAGTAAAATTCCTCACTTCCATAGAGTGTATGAATGGTGTGTAAGACAGATGTGCGTATCATGTTCAGGTACACTGGGTCAGGTACTGTTCCTTCAAAAATAATGGTTCAATTAGACCCCTAGATGACAACCCACACCAAACATTAATTCCAGGTAAATTTTCCAAAATAACATGTGGATTGTTGCACACCAGTAAAAAATTATGCCAGTTAACAGTTCCGTTCAACTTAAATTGTGCCTCATCGGCCCAATTAACTTTCCCTACGAAGGCCTCATCCCCTTGCACCATGTTCCGAAACCACTCACAGTACGGCATTCTCCTATCAAGATCATCTTCATTTAATGCATGCAAAAGTCTTGGGATGAAAACTTTCAACTTTACTGTTTTCATAATACGACGTACGCTGGTTTTGCTAAACCCAGTCTCACGTGCACATTGCTTTGTAGATTTGTGCGGTGAGTGCTCAAAACGTTCCTAAAACATAGCTGAGAATGCGAGGCTTGTTACTGTGCGAGGTCTTCCAGATCTTCCCTTGTGAACAACGCATACGGTACCAGAGTCTCAAATTTGTCTCGAATACGTGCAATTGTTACTCGCGTTGGCGTTCTGTTCTGTACACACGTCTCCATTGCCTTTGAACTTCAACAACATTCTCGGTTTTCCAATATCATTCAAAATTGCTTTCCGCTGTTCAATCTTGGCTCCTTTTGTTGTAGCAACGCTGTCATCTGTTTACAGAAAACCATGCTACACATTACTGTTGTTTTTCGGTTCAACTTTGAAATACAATAAATAGATATCTAAGATATCTACGTGAAAGCGTGTAAACCTTTTTGGCACCCTCGGTATATTGCATAGCGACAAAAAAAATTCCAAAAATTTTTGCTGGATCTTTGTTTTGGTATTTTTTTTTTTTTGTGCAGCTATCTCCAGTTTATTATCAGTAATGGACAACATAAAAGCTGAAAAATATTAAATGTCCTGCTATTTCCCACCAATGCAAAACGTTGTGCTAATTTTACCAAAGTTCCGCTAAGAAGGTAAAGATGTCTCTTCTATATTTTGCATGTTTTACCTTAGCCAGAAAAGTAAAAGATAGTGTTCGCAACAAAATAATATAAGTATGCACAAAGTGTGCTGTTAGCGTCGTAATATGCAGAAACGTCCAAATTACGCACAGATTACACGCCAGTCGTCTTAATTACACATAAATATGCAAGCGTTATATTTTATTAAGATATACAGCTCCAATACAAATGGAATAAATTTCTCAAAGATGAGGGATCACAAACGAAAGTAAATTCCTTACCTACGTTAAGTTCATTAGGCTGAACTCTCTTTCACAGCCGTAGTGTTTACAGGAAGTGTATGAAGATAAACTGGGATCAGCTGTTCAGTAATGTTCTCTGCGCGGTTGTCTTTGTAAAGTCTCTACCAACCTTTAGAAATGGTTCAACAAAAATGACAAGCAGTATGTTACAAAATAAAATAGGATATAAATTATCATAATATGTAAAAAATAAAATAAAATATCTTCCGTGGGGCGCCGCCTTCCCTTAAGGGAACTCATAAATAGCTAATAATTATATACACCAATACACAAAATAATAGTCGGTCCTGGTGGTGTAGTGGCCACCATACTTGCCTCGTAAACCCAAGATCAGGGGTTAAATGGATTTTTTTGGGGTGTAAAAATCCTAAGCATGGTTTCCTTCGGAAGGGAAGTAAAGCTGTGGGTCCGGCGTTGTACATTTACCGCACGACAAAGAACCTCAAGCCTGAAAGAAGAGGCCTCTGAGAAAATATGTCGGCCGTTTCACGCCCTGAATTGAATGGGGCACTGATGACCTGAGCTGTTAAACAGCGTCCGTAAATAAACCAAATCAACAAAATATTAGAATATGAAGCGGATAATCTCCTGTTCAAAACCAGAGCATTAATAATTGTTTTTATTTAATTAATATTTGTTTTAATTATATCAATTTCATAGGCTCATTCACATATTTTTGTCCATCATATAAGTGTCCTTACAAAGTGTTTGTTTGCTTGTATGTACATACGTAAAAATTAAAATGTAATAACGGTTTACAAGAACACACACACAGCGCTCAAGCTATGAACAAAACAATTTCAGATAGGGAATATCATAAAGTTAAAGCAAAACAACCAATGGCAAGCGCGTAGCAACACGGATAATTCTTGCCAAGAATGAAACGCGAGACAGACAGCTATAGTAATATCCGATAAGAATTAACGAGCTTTACTCACTTAGACTTCTCTATTGGAAGTAGTTCTCGTAATCTGTTGTGATCAATCTGTCGTTGATTATTGGGATTCAAGAGTTCAGATCCAGTTTTCGTATATAAATGTTTTATATGAAATAGAACGCAAGAATAATCAAATTAAATAAATGTATAACATATCTCGTAACTGTGAAAAGTAATAGGAAAGGAAATTCGCGAGAATTATAAAATAAAATTAAAAAAAAACTGTCCTTTGAATTTCCAACCGACTAAGTAACATTGTTGTTAATAATCAGATTTGTTTAGTAGAGAGATACGAACATCACAACGTCAGCCTCGCGTTTTTGTTTACACATAGTAATATTTTAAGAACCTCTCATTTCGATAGGTGTATTCGGAAAGGACAATAATAAATTTCGCAGATTAATTAGCACCAGTGTTATTTAAATCAGTTTAATTCTGCAACCCAGAGAAATAGATCTGATAAATCCAGCTAGTAAAAATTGAGCTAGTCCTGGACAAGATGTTCTTGAAGAAAGCGGGAGAAGATTTACGACACTTCATAGACAGTCATTACCAGCATAATAAATTATTCATCACAAAATATAGCACTATATAGTGCTGCTAAACTTCTTCCATAAATACCACTTCAAATATATAAAAAAATATTTTATCCACAAGTAAAAACAGGCTTGCAGTAAAGCTAATAATAAACTATTCTGTAAATCAGTCGCGAAGATGTGTGGCTGTGATGTAATCACAATTACCAAAATGCTTGATAAACGGTTGGAACAAAATGCATTAAAGAACGCCTGCTACTCTTGGATGATAAAGCATGTTTGAGACTGTGACAAAACAAGCAGTTACTCTTATTTCACTTGGTAGTGGTTTGATAAAAGATGTTTCTCAAAATGAATAATTTTTACTTTCATTAAATTAATAAAGGTATTTTAAAACGTCCATTTATATCATTAGAGTAAGTCATGTTTTGTATGCAAATGGCTTCAAATATGACTTGTATTAGGCGACAAAGCCGATGATTCAATACTTGCCTCCCCACTTTTCCATCATATAGCGTTTTCCATAGGAGTCATGGCGTTATTTTCATTAACACATCATCCGTTTCCTATCAAACTTAGAACGAAAGCTGTAAATGATGTTAGCGTCCTTTTTAGTTAAGAAATTCCCGTATTAATAAAAGCCACTTATACAGGTACCTCAAGTAGTATAAGATAGTTCCATTTTGTACGAATACATTTTTAAACAACATTTCTCTTTGATTATAGTTTCGCGGGATACCAACCTGAGTGATGTAGCTCTAGTCTCAAGCAGTAAGGGAGGGACAGCACTCCGTCAGGACGGAAAACTTTATAAAGAGACAGATATATAGAGCGAAAGTGAGTATTTGCATACGTGACCTTAACTGAACTGGCCAGAGAGAAACCGCTATAGTAAAAATGAAATAATGCTTTATGAATTCCGAGTAAATATTCTTAGCTGGAAAACTGCTACTGCAAGCTTTTGGCACATCAAATATTCCTCTCGACACATTCTATTATCCCTTACACTACCGTTTGCAACACTCTGTATACAGTATCACATGCTATTTGCACGTTTCATTTATGAAATTACTTCTGGGGTTCGAATTCCCCCAGGACCGTCCTCCCTGACTGAGGCTTTTTCCAGGTTTTCCTCAGTCCTCATTAATGGCAAAGGCCGCGGAGGTACCCTCAACTTAGGTCTAGAACATTTCCTTCCTTAAAAAAATATGTTTTTCCAATAAATCATTTCATCTCATGTATCATCAGTGTTCACCGCCTGTGATACTTCAGTAGTAAAACGAGCGTTAAACACCATTCAAAAAAAACTTCTTTTTGCGTTCCGGTGCTAGTCAATGTTTATAAGAAGCTACATTATAGAATATTCTAATATTTGACTTTCACTTTAAAAGTAATAAGTTGATATCTAGGCTCGATACTTAGGAGCGAAGAGAAAATAGGTACAGAAAATGTGTATGTATATATGAAACATAATTTTCTGATAACTTCAATGGTGTTCAAATATTCTTATAACCAGCACACAATGGCGAAACTCTCAATAACCACTTCATGCGCAGGCAGTGTCACTTTGCGCTCTTGTGACATCAAAGGACATTGCAGCCAATAGCTTTTATATTACGCATTTAATGCTTGACTCGACAACACACACAACATACCGTCTGTGCTGTGAGTGAAAGAGGGCTTTTCACGCATGCCTTTGCTTTTGCCCATATTGCGTTCCAACTAAGTTTTAAAATGAGCCACCTACAGCTCTAAAAATAGCTGGTAAATCAGTCAATTAATGACAATTCAATTTGAGTTTCTTTTGCAAACATGCTATGTACCGTATATAACGTTGAATAAATAAGGGAACAGATTGTCTCTCTCTCCGCATCTATGCAGTAAGCGATGTTTAAGCTGTTTCAAAGTGGGAAATACTTCATATCAACTCCATTTTTCAGTCACCATTCCTTTGCATTACACTGGATACATAACAGAAAGGCCCTTTTTTTTTTAGTGATGTTTAACGCCCGTTTTTAATACTGAGGCACCACAGGCGGTGGACACTGATGATACATGAGATGAAATGATATGTTGGGAAATGATTTTTTATTAAGGAAGGAAACGTTCCAGGCCTACGTTAGGGTACCTCCCCGGCATTTGGCAATTATGAGGACTAAGGAAAACCTGGAAAAAACCTCAATCAGGGAGGACGGTCCTGGTGGGATTCAAACCTCAGACCTCCCACTTACAAGTCCGCGCCTTAACGACCTCGGCCACTCGTGGCGATGCAGAAAGGCCTGAAAAAATACTGTAAAAATTATTTTATCGCATTCCACATTTTAACACTTTTGTTCCAAATCTTGAATTTATTGTGATGAAGTTGTTTATTTTTCTCCATATTTTATCAAGAATGAACTAAAACAATACTATTGTGGATTTTTAAATATTTATTTTACTTATTTTTACATAAACGCAATAATATTAGAGCTTTAACACAAATAATACAATTTACGAGCATGAAATAAACGGTATATTTATCATTTTAATGTTGGTAGAAACACACCAATATTTTAGCTAAACAATATTATGTTTTCAGTCTCTGGTTATACAGAACTATTTCATAAGAAAATGTTGTTTCCGTTGATATTCTATTGCTCTGCTTGCCATCGTTTCAGCACCCTGGTATTAAACTTTTACTTCACTCGGTTCATGAAACCACACACGTACAAGGTTCCTGCACTGGCTTCTTCCTTGCAACAGCGTCCCCTTAACCTCCCAACAGTTCTCTTACACTGAGATCTGGGTCATTTCCTG